>CAXARG010000131.1:0-74110 GCA_963971235.1 Cryptus armator | reverse complement strand
GCCATGCCGTGCCATGCCGGTGCCATGCCGGTGCCATGCCGTGCCATGCCGGTGCCATGCCGGTGCCATGCCGTGCCATGCCGTGCCATGCCGGTGCCATGCCGTGCCATGCCGGTGCCATGCCGTGCCATGCCGGTGCCATGCCGTGCCATGCCGGTGCCATGCCGTGCCATGTCGGTGCCATGCCGTGCCATGCCGTGCCATGCCGTGCCATGCCGGTGCCATGCCGTGCCATGCCGTGCCATGCCGGTGCCATGCCGGTGCCATGCCGGTGCCATGCCGTGCCATGCCGGTGCCATGCCGTGCCATGCCGGTGCCATGCCGTGCCATGCCGGTGCCATGCCGTGCCATGCCGGTGCCATGCCGGTGCCATGCCGTGCCATGCCGGTGCCATGCCGTGCCATGCCATTCCATGCCATTCCATGCCATTCCATGCCATTCCATGCCATTCCATGCCATTCCATGCCATTCCATGCCATTCCATGCCATTCCATGCCATTCCATGCCATTCCATGCCATTCCATGCCATTCCATGCCATTCCATGCCATTCCATGCCATTCCATGCCATTCCATGCTATTCCATGCCATTCCATGCCATTCCATGCCATTCCATGCCATTCCATGCCATTCCATGCCATTCCATGCCATTCCATGCCATTCCATGCCATTCCATGCCATTCCATGCCATTCCATGCCATTCCATGCCATTCCGTGCCATTCCATGCCATTCCGTGCCATTCCATGCCGTGCCATGCCGTGCCATGCCGTGCCATGCCGGTGCCATGCCGGTGCCATGCCGTGCCATGCCGTGCCATGCCGGTGCCATGCCGTGCCATGCCGGTGCCATGCCGTGCCATGCCGGTGCCATGCCGTGCCATGCCGGTGCCATGCCGTGCCATGCCGGTGCCATGCCGTGCCATGCCGGTGCCATGCCGTGCCATGCCGGTGCCATGCCGTGCCATGCCGGTGCCATGCCGTGCCATGCCGGTGCCATGCCGTGCCATGCCGGTGCCATGCCGTGCCATGCCGGTGCCATGCCGTGCCATGCCGGTGCCATGCCGGTGCCATGCCGTGCCATGCCGGTGCCATGCCGGTGCCATGCCGTGCCATGCCGGTGCCATGCCGTGCCATGCCGGTGCCATGCCGTGCCATGCCGGTGCCATGCCGTGCCATGTCGGTGCCATGCCGTGCCATGCCGTGCCATGCCGTGCCATGCCGTGCCATGCCGGTGCCATGCCGTGCCATGCCGTGCCATGCCGGTGCCATGCCGTGCCATGCCGGTGCCATGCCGTGCCATGCCGGTGCCATGCCGTGCCATGCCGGTGCCATGCCGTGCCATGCCGGTGCCATGCCGTGCCATGCCGGTGCCATGCCGTGCCATGCCGTGCCATGCCGGTGCCATGCCGTGCCATGCCGTGCCATGCCGTGCCATGCCGGTGCCATGCCGTGCCATGCCGTGCCATGCCGGTGCCATGCCGGTGCCATGCCGGTGCCATGCCGTGCCATGCCGGTGCCATGCCGTGCCATGCCGGTGCCATGCCGTGCCATGCCGGTGCCATGCCGTGCCATGCCGTGCCATGCCGGTGCCATGCCGTGCCATGCCATTCCATGCCATTCCATGCCATTCCATGCCATTCCATGCCATTCCATGCCATTCCATGCCATTCCATGCCATTCCATGCTATTCCATGCCATTCCATGCCATTCCATGCCATTCCATGCCATTCCATGCCATTCCATGCCATTCCATGCCATTCCATGCCATTCCATGCCATTCCATGCCATTCCATGCCATTCCATGCCATTCCATGCCATTCCATGCCATTCCATGCCATTCCATGCCATTCCATGCCATTCCATGCCATTCCATGCCATTCCATGCCATTCCATGCCATTCCATGCCATTCCATGCCATTCCATGCCATTCCATGCCATTCCATGCCATTCCATGCCATTCCATGCCATTCCATGCCATTCCATGCCATTCCATGCCATTCCATGCCATTCCATGCCATTCCATGCCATTCCATGCCATTCCATGCCGGTGCCATGCCGGTGCCATGCCGTGCCATGCCGGTGCCATGCCGTGCCATGCGCCATGCCATTCCATGCCATTCCATGCCATTCCATGCCATTCCATGCCATTCAATGCCATTCCATGCCATTCAATGCCATTCCATGCCATTCAATGCCGTGCCATGCCGTGCCATGCCGGTGCCATGCCGGTGCCATGCCGTGCGATGCCGGTGCAATGCCGTGCCATGCCGGTGCCATGCCGGTGCCATGCCGTGCCATGCCGGTGCCATGCCGTGCCATGCCGTGCCATGCCGTGCCATGCCGGTGCCATGCCGTGCCATGCCGTGCCATGCCGGTGCCATGCCGTGCCATGCCATTCCATGCCATTCCATGCCATTCCATGCCATTCCATGCCATTCCATGCCATTCCATGCCATTCCATGCCATTCCATGCCATTCCATGCCATTCCATGCCATTCCATGCTATTCCATGCCATTCCATGCCATTCCATGCCATTCCATGCCATTCCATGCCATTCCATGCCATTCCATGCCATTCCATGCCATTCCATGCCATTCCATGCCATTCCATGCCATTCCATGCCATTCCATGCCATTCCATGCCATTCCATGCCATTCCATGCCATTCCATGCCATTCCATGCCATTCCATGCCATTCTATGCCGTGCCATGCCGTGCCATGCCGTGCCATGCCGGTGCCATGCCGGTGCCATGCCGGTGCCATGCCGGTGCCATGCCGTGCCATGCCGGTGCAATGCCGTGCCATGCCGGTGCCATGCCGTGCCATGCCGTGCCATGCCGGTGCCATGCCGGTGCCATGCCGTGCCATGCCGGTGCCATGCCGGTGCCATGCCGTGCCATGCCGGTGCCATGCCGTGCCATGCCGGTGCGATGCCGTGCCATGCCGGTGCCATGCCGTGCCATGCCGGTGCCATGCCGTGCCATGCCGGTGCCATGCCGTGCCATGCCGGTGCCATGCCGGTGCCATGCCGTGCCATGCCGGTGCCATGCCGTGCCATGCCGGTGCCATGCCGTGCCATGCCGGTGCCATGCCGGTGCCATGCCGTGCCATGCCGGTGCCATGCCGGTGCCATGCCGTGCCATGCCGGTGCCATGCCGTGCCATGCCGGTGCCATGCCGTGCCATGCCGGTGCCATGCCGTGCCATGTCGGTGCCATGCCGTGCCATGCCGTGCCATGCCGTGCCATGCCGTGCCATGCCGGTGCCATGCCGTGCCATGCCGTGCCATGCCGGTGCCATGCCGTGCCATGCCGGTGCCATGCCGTGCCATGCCGGTGCCATGCCGTGCCATGCCGGTGCCATGCCGTGCCATGCCGGTGCCATGCCGTGCCATGCCGGTGCCATGCCGTGCCATGCCGTGCCATGCCGGTGCCATGCCGTGCCATGCCGTGCCATGCCGTGCCATGCCGGTGCCATGCCGTGCCATGCCGTGCCATGCCGGTGCCATGCCGGTGCCATGCCGGTGCCATGCCGTGCCATGCCGGTGCCATGCCGTGCCATGCCGGTGCCATGCCGTGCCATGCCGGTGCCATGCCGTGCCATGCCGTGCCATGCCGGTGCCATGCCGTGCCATGCCATTCCATGCCATTCCATGCCATTCCATGCCATTCCATGCCATTCCATGCCATTCCATGCCATTCCATGCCATTCCATGCTATTCCATGCCATTCCATGCCATTCCATGCCATTCCATGCCATTCCATGCCATTCCATGCCATTCCATGCCATTCCATGCCATTCCATGCCATTCCATGCCATTCCATGCCATTCCATGCCATTCCATGCCATTCCATGCCATTCCATGCCATTCCATGCCATTCCATGCCGTGCCATGCCGTGCCATGCCGTGCCATGCCGGTGCCATGCCGGTGCCATACCGTGCCATGCCGGTGCCATGCCGGTGCCATGCCGTGCCATGCCGTGCCATGCCGGTGCCATGCCGTGCCATGCCGGTGCCATGCCGTGCCATGCCGTGCCATGCCGTGCCATGCCGTGCCATGCCGGTGCCATGCCGTGCCATGCCGGTGCCATGCCGTGCCATGCCGGTGCCATGCCGGTGCCATGCCGTGCCATGCCGTGCCATGCCGTGCCATGCCGTGCCATGCCGTGCCATGCCGGTGCCATGCCGTGCCATGCCGGTGCCATGCCGTGCCATGTCGGTGCCATGCCGTGCCATGCCGGTGCCATGCCGTGCCATGCCGTGCCATGCCGTGCCATGCCGGTGCCATGCCGTGCCATGCCGTGCCATGCCGGTGCCATGCCGGTGCCATGCCGGTGCCATGCCGTGCCATGCCGGTGCCATGCCGTGCCATGCCGGTGCCATGCCGTGCCATGCCGGTGCCATGCCGGTGCCATGCCGTGCCATGCCGGTGCCATGCCGTGCCATGCCGTGCCATGCCGGTGCCATGCCGTGCCATGCCATTCCATGCCATTCCATGCCATTCCATGCCATTCCATGCCATTCCATGCCATTCCATGCCATTCCATGCTATTCCATGCCATTCCATGCCATTCCATGCCATTCCATGCCATTCCATGCCATCCCATGCCATTCCATGCCATTCCATGCCATTCCATGCCATTCCATGCCATTCCACGCCATTCCATGCCATTCCATGCCATTCCATGCCATTCCATGCCATTCCATGCCATTCCATGCCATTCCATGCCATTCCATGCCATTCCATGCCATTCCATGCCATTCCATGCCATTCCGTGCCATTCCATGCCATTCCGTGCCATTCCATGCCATTCCATGCCATTCCATGCCATTCCATGCCATTCCATGCCATTCCATGCCATTCCATGCCATTCCATGCCATTCCATTCCATGCCATTCCATGCCATTCCATGCCATTCCATGCCATTCCATGCCATTCCATGCCATTCCATGCCATTCCATGCCATTCCATGCCATTCCATGCCATTCCATGCCATTCCATGCCATTCCATGCCATTCCATGCCATTCCATGCCATTCCATGCCATTCCATGCCATTCCATGCCATTCCATGCCATTCCATGCCATTCCATGCCATTCCATGCCATTCCATGCCATTCCATGCCATTCCATGCCATTCCATGCCATTCCATGCCATTCCATGCCATTCCATGCCATTCAATGCCGTGCCATGCCGTGCCATGCCGTGCCATGCCGTGCCATGCCGTGCCATGCCGTGCCATGCCGTGCCATGCCATTCCATGCCATTCCATGCCATTCCATGCCATTCCATGCCATTCCATGCCATTCCATGCCATTCCATGCCATTCCATGCCATTCCATGCCATTCCATGCCATTCCATGCCGTGCCATGCCGTGCCATGCCGTGCCATGCCGGTGCCATGCCGGTGCCATGCCGTGCCATGCCGGTGCCATGCCGGTGCCATGCCGTGCCATGCCGTGCCATGCCGGTGCCATGCCGTGCCATGCCGGTGCCATGCCGTGCCATGCCGGTGCCATGCCGTGCCATGCCGGTGCCATGCCGTGCCATGCCGGTGCCATGCCGGTGCCATGCCGTGCCATGCCGTGCCATGCCGTGCCATGCCGTGCCATGCCGTGCCATGCCGGTGCCATGCCGTGCCATGCCGGTGCCATGCCGTGCCATGCCGGTGCCATGCCGTGCCATGTCGGTGCCATGCCGTGCCATGCCGTGCCATGCCGTGCCATGCCGGTGCCATGCCGGTGCCATGCCGGTGCCATGCCGGTGCCATGCCGTGCCATGCCGGTGCCATGCCGTGCCATGCCGGTGCCATGCCGTGCCATGCCGGTGCCATGCCGTGCCATGCCGGTGCCATGCCGTGCCATGCCGGTGCCATGCCGTGCCATGCCGGTGCCATGCCGGTGCCATGCCGTGCCATGCCGGTGCCATGCCGTGCCATGCCGGTGCCATGCCGTGCCATGCCGTGCCATGCCGGTGCCATGCCGTGCCATGCCATTCCATGCCATTCCATGCCATTCCATGCCATTCCATGCCATTCCATGCCATTCCATGCCATTCCATGCCATTCCATGCCATTCCATGCCATTCCATGCTATTCCATGCCATTCCATGCCATTCCATGCCATTCCATGCCATTCCATGCCATTCCATGCCATTCCATGCCATTCCATGCCATTCCATGCCATTCCATGCCATTCCATGCCATTCCATGCCATTCCATGCCATTCCGTGCCATTCCATGCCATTCCATGCCATTCCATGCCGTGCCATGCCGTGCCATGCCGTGCCATGCCGGTGCCATGCCGGTGCCATGCCGTGCCATGCCGGTGCCATGCCGGTGCCATGCCGTGCCATGCCGTGCCATGCCGGTGCCATGCCGTGCCATGCCGGTGCCATGCCGTGCCATGCCGGTGCCATGCCGTGCCATGCCGGTGCCATGCCGTGCCATGTCGGTGCCATGCCGTGCCATGCCGTGCCATGCCGTGCCATGCCGTGCCATGCCGTGCCATGCCGGTGCCATGCCGTGCCATGCCGTGCCATGCCGGTGCCATGCCGGTGCCATGCCGGTGCCATGCCGTGCCATGCCGGTGCCATGCCGTGCCATGCCGGTGCCATGCCGTGCCATGCCGGTGCCATGCCGTGCCATGCCGGTGCCATGCCGGTGCCATGCCGTGCCATGCCGGTGCCATGCCGTGCCATGCCATTCCATGCCATTCCATGCCATTCCATGCCATTCCATGCCATTCCATGCCATTCCATGCCATTCCATGCCATTCCATGCCATTCCATGCCATTCCATGCCATTCCATGCCATTCCATGCCATTCCATGCCATTCCATGCCATTCCATGCCATTCCATGCCATTCCATGCCATTCCATGCCATTCCATGCCATTCCATGCCATTCCATGCCATTCCATGCTATTCCATGCCATTCCATGCCATTCCATGCCATTCCATGCCATTCCATGCCATTCCATGCCATTCCATGCCATTCCATGCCATTCCATGCCATTCCATGCCATTCCATGCCATTCCATGCCATTCCATGCCATTCCGTGCCATTCCATGCCATTCCATGCCATTCCATGCCGTGCCATGCCGTGCCATGCCGTGCCATGCCGGTGCCATGCCGGTGCCATGCCGTGCCATGCCGTGCCATGCCGGTGCCATGCCGTGCCATGCCGGTGCCATGCCGTGCCATGCCGGTGCCATGCCGTGCCATGCCGGTGCCATGCCGTGCCATGCCGGTGCCATGCCGTGCCATGCCGGTGCCATGCCGTGCCATGCCGGTGCCATGCCGTGCCATGCCGGTGCCATGCCGTGCCATGCCGGTGCCATGCCGTGCCATGCCGGTGCCATGCCGTGCCATGCCGGTGCCATGCCGTGCCATGCCGGTGCCATGCCGTGCCATGCCGGTGCCATGCCGTGCCATGCCGGTGCCATGCCGTGCCATGCCGGTGCCATGCCGGTGCCATGCCGTGCCATGCCGGTGCCATGCCGGTGCCATGCCGTGCCATGCCGGTGCCATGCCGTGCCATGCCGGTGCCATGCCGTGCCATGCCGGTGCCATGCCGTGCCATGTCGGTGCCATGCCGTGCCATGCCGTGCCATGCCGTGCCATGCCGTGCCATGCCGGTGCCATGCCGTGCCATGCCGTGCCATGCCGGTGCCATGCCGTGCCATGCCGGTGCCATGCCGTGCCATGCCGGTGCCATGCCGTGCCATGCCGGTGCCATGCCGTGCCATGCCGGTGCCATGCCGTGCCATGCCGGTGCCATGCCGTGCCATGCCGTGCCATGCCGGTGCCATGCCGTGCCATGCCGTGCCATGCCGTGCCATGCCGGTGCCATGCCGTGCCATGCCGTGCCATGCCGGTGCCATGCCGGTGCCATGCCGGTGCCATGCCGTGCCATGCCGGTGCCATGCCGTGCCATGCCGGTGCCATGCCGTGCCATGCCGGTGCCATGCCGTGCCATGCCGTGCCATGCCGGTGCCATGCCGTGCCATGCCATTCCATGCCATTCCATGCCATTCCATGCCATTCCATGCCATTCCATGCCATTCCATGCCATTCCATGCCATTCCATGCTATTCCATGCCATTCCATGCCATTCCATGCCATTCCATGCCATTCCATGCCATTCCATGCCATTCCATGCCATTCCATGCCATTCCATGCCATTCCATGCCATTCCATGCCATTCCATGCCATTCCATGCCATTCCATGCCATTCCATGCCATTCCATGCCATTCCATGCCATTCCATGCCATTCCATGCCATTCCATGCCATTCCATGCCATTCCATGCCATTCCATGCCATTCCATGCCATTCCATGCCATTCCATGCCATTCCATGCCATTCCATGCCATTCCATGCCATTCCATGCCATTCCATGCCATTCCATGCCATTCCATGCCATTCCATGCCATTCCATGCCGGTGCCATGCCGGTGCCATGCCGTGCCATGCCGGTGCCATGCCGTGCCATGCGCCATGCCATTCCATGCCATTCCATGCCATTCCATGCCATTCCATGCCATTCAATGCCATTCCATGCCATTCAATGCCATTCCATGCCATTCAATGCCGTGCCATGCCGTGCCATGCCGGTGCCATGCCGGTGCCATGCCGTGCGATGCCGGTGCAATGCCGTGCCATGCCGGTGCCATGCCGGTGCCATGCCGTGCCATGCCGTGCCATGCCGGTGCCATGCCGTGCCATGCCGTGCCATGCCGGTGCCATGCCGGTGCCATGCCGGTGCCATGCCGGTGCCATGCCGGTGCCATGCCGTGCCATGCCGGTGCAATGCCGTGCCATGCCGGTGCCATGCCGTGCCATGCCGGTGCCATGCCGTGCCATGCCGGTGCCATGCCGTGCCATGCCGGTGCCATGCCGTGCCATGCCGGTGCCATGCCGTGCCATGCCATTCCATGCCATTCCATGCCATTCCATGCCATTCCATGCCATTCCATGCCATTCCATGCCATTCCATGCCATTCCATGCCATTCCATGCCATTCCATGCCATTCCATGCCATTCCATGCCATTCCATGCCATTCCATGCCATTCCATGCCATTCCATGCCATTCCATGCCATTCCATGCCATTCCATGCCATTCCATGCCATTCCATGCCATTCCATGCCATTCCATGCCATTCCATGCCATTCCATGCCATTCTATGCCGTGCCATGCCGTGCCATGCCGTGCCATGCCGGTGCCATGCCGGTGCCATGCCGGTGCCATGCCGGTGCCATGCCGTGCCATGCCGGTGCAATGCCGTGCCATGCCGGTGCCATGCCGTGCCATGCCGTGCCATGCCGGTGCCATGCCGGTGCCATGCCGTGCCATGCCGGTGCCATGCCGGTGCCATGCCGTGCCATGCCGGTGCCATGCCGTGCCATGCCGGTGCGATGCCGTGCCATGCCGGTGCCATGCCGTGCCATGCCGGTGCCATGCCGTGCCATGCCGGTGCCATGCCGTGCCATGCCGGTGCCATGCCGTGCCATGCCGGTGCCATGCCGTGCCATGCCGGTGCCATGCCGTGCCATGCCGGTGCCATGCCGTGCCATGCCGTGCCATGCCATTCCATGCCATTCCATGCCATTCCATGCCATTCCATGCCATTCCATGCCATTCCATGCCATTCCATGCCATTCCATGCCATTCCATGCCATTCCATGCCATTCCATGCCATTCCATGCCATTCCATGCCATTCCATGCCATTCCATGCCATTCCATGCTATTCCATGCCATTCCATGCCATTCCATGCCATTCCATGCCATTCCATGCCATTCCATGCCATTCCATGCCATTCCATGCCATTCCATGCCATTCCATGCCATTCCATGCCATTCCATGCCATTCCATGCCATTCCATGCCATTCCATGCCATTCCATGCCATTCCATGCCATTCCATGCCATTCCATGCCATTCCATGCCATTCCATGCCATTCCATGCCATTCCATGCCATTCCATGCCATTCCATGCCATTCCATGCCATTCCATGCCATTCCATGCCATTCCATGCTATTCCATGCCATTCCATGCTATTCCATGCCATTCCATGCCATTCCATGCCATTCCATGCCATTCCATGCCATTCCATGCCATTCCATGCCATTCCATGCCATTCCATGCCATTCCATGCCATTCCATGCCATTCCATGCCATTCCATGCCATTCCATGCCATTCCATGCCATTCCATGCCATTCCATGCCATTCCATGCCATTCCATGCCATTCCATGCCATTCCATGCCATTCCATGCCATTCCATGCCGTTCCATGCCGTGCCATGCCGTGCCATGCCGGTGCCATGCCGGTGCCATGCCGGTGCCATGCCGGTGCCATGCCGTGCCATGCCGGTGCCATGCCGTGCCATGCGGTGCCATGCCATTCCATGCGGTGCCATGCCATTCCATGCCATTCCATGCCATTCCATGCCATTCCATGCCATTCCATGCCATTCAATGCCGTGCCATGCCGTGCCATGGCGTGCCATGCCGTGCCATGCCGGTGCCATGCCGTGCCATGCCGGTGCCATGCCGTGCCATGCCGGTGCCATGCCGTGCCATGCCGGTGCCATGCCGTGCCATGCCGGTGCCATGCCGTGCCATGCCATTCCATGCCATTCCATGCCATTCCATGCCATTCCATGCCATTCCATGCCATTCCATGCCATTCCATGCCATTCCATGCCATTCCATGCCATTCCATGCTATTCCATGCCATTCCATGCCATTCCATGCCATTCCATGCCATTCCATGCCATTCCATGCCATTCCATGCCATTCCATGCCATTCCATGCCATTCCATGCCATTCCATGCCATTCCATGCCATTCCATGCCATTCCATGCCATTCCATGCCATTCCATGCCATTCCATGCCATTCCATGCCATTCAATGCCGTGCCATGCCGTGCCATGCCGTGCCATGCCGTGCCATGCCGTGCCATGCCGGTGCCATGCCGGTGCCATGCCGGTGCCATGCCGGTGCCATGCCGTGCCATGCCGGTGCAATGCCGTGCCATGCCGGTGCCATGCCGTGCCATGCCGTGCCATGCCGGTGCCATGCCGGTGCCATGCCGTGCCATGCCGGTGCCATGCCGGTGCCATGCCGTGCCATGCCGGTGCCATGCCGTGCCATGCCGGTGCGATGCCGTGCCATGCCGGTGCCATGCCGTGCCATGCCGGTGCCATGCCGTGCCATGCCGGTGCCATGCCGTGCCATGCCGGTGCCATGCCGTGCCATGCCGGTGCCATGCCGTGCCATGCCGGTGCCATGCCGTGCCATGCCGGTGCCATGCCGTGCCATGCCGTGCCATGCCATTCCATGCCATTCCATGCCATTCCATGCCATTCCATGCCATTCCATGCCATTCCATGCCATTCCATGCCATTCCATGCCATTCCATGCCATTCCATGCCATTCCATGCCATTCCATGCCATTCCATGCCATTCAATGCCGTGCCATGCCGGTGCCATGCCGTGCCATGCCGGTGCCATGCCGGTGCCATGCCGTGCCATGCCGGTGCCATGCCGGTGCCATGCCGTGCCATGCCGGTGCCATGCCGGTGCCATGCCGTGCCATGCCGGTGCGATGCCGTGCCATGCCGGTGCCATGCCGTGCCATGCCGGTGCCATGCCGTGCCATGCCGGTGCCATGCCGTGCCATGCCGTGCCATGCCATTCCATGCCATTCCATGCCATTCCATGCCATTCCATGTCATTCCATGCCATTCCATGCCATTCCATGCCATTCCATGCCATTCCATGCCATTCCATGCCATTCCATGCCATTCCATGCCATTCCATGCCATTCCATGCTATTCCATGCCATTCCATGCCATTCCATGCCATTCCATGCCATTCCATGCCATTCCATGCCATTCCATGCCATTCCATGCCATTCCATGCCATTCCATGCCATTCCATGCCATTCCATGCCATTCCATGCCATTCCATGCCATTCCATGCCATTCCATGCCATTCCATGCCATTCCATGCCATTCCATGCCATTCCATGCCATTCCATGCCATTCCATGCCATTCCATGCCATTCCATGCCATTCCATGCCATTCCATGCCATTCCATGCCATTCCATGCCATTCCATGCCATTCCATGCCATTCCATGCCATTCCATGCCATTCCATGCCATTCCATGCCATTCCATGCCATTCCATGCCATTCCATGCCGTGCCATGCCGTGCCATGCCGGTGCCATGCCGGTGCCATGCCGGTGCCATGCCGGTGCCATGCCGTGCCATGCCGGTGCCATGCCGTGCCATGCGGTGCCATGCCATTCCATGCGGTGCCATGCCATTCCATGCGGTGCCATGCCATTCCATGCCATTCCATGCCATTCCATGCCATTCCATGCCATTCCATGCCATTCCATGCCATTCCATGCCATTCCATGCCATTCCATGCCATTCCATGCCATTCCATGCCATTCCATGCCATTCCATGCCATTCCATGCCATTCCATGCCGTGCCATGCCGTGCCATGCCGGTGCCATGCCGGTGCCATGCCGGTGCCATGCCGGTGCCATGCCGTGCCATGCCGGTGCCATGCCGTGCCATGCGGTGCCATGCCATTCCATGCGGTGCCATGCCATTCCATGCCATTCCATGCCATTCCATGCCATTCCATGCCATTCCATGCCATTCAATGCCGTGCCATGCCGTGCCATGGCGTGCCATGCCGTGCCATGCCGGTGCCATGCCGTGCCATGCCGGTGCCATGCCGTGCCATGCCGGTGCCATGCCGTGCCATGCCGGTGCCATGCCGTGCCATGCCGGTGCCATGCCGTGCCATGCCATTCCATGCCATTCCATGCCATTCCATGCCATTCCATGCCATTCCATGCCATTCCATGCCATTCCATGCCATTCCATGCCATTCCATGCCATTCCATGCTATTCCATGCCATTCCATGCCATTCCATGCCATTCCATGCCATTCCATGCCATTCCATGCCATTCCATGCCATTCCATGCCATTCCATGCCATTCCATGCCATTCCATGCCATTCCATGCCATTCAATGCCGTGCCATGCCGTGCCATGCCGTGCCATGCCGTGCCATGCCGTGCCATGCCGTGCCATGCCGTGCCATGCCGTGCCATGCCGTGCCATGCCGGTGCCATGCCATTCCATGCCATTCCATGCCATTCCATGCCATTCCATGCCATTCCATGCCATTCCATGCCATTCCATGCCATTCCATGCCATTCCATGCCATTCCATGCCATTCCATGCCATTCCATGCCGTGCCATGCCGTGCCATGCCGTGCCATGCCGGTGCCATGCCGGTGCCATGCCGTGCCATGCCGGTGCCATGCCGTGCCATGCCGGTGCCATGCCGTGCCATGCCGGTGCCATGCCGGTGCCATGCCGTGCCATGCCGTGCCATGCCGTGCCATGCCGTGCCATGCCGTGCCATGCCGTGCCATGCCGTGCCATGCCGTGCCATGCCGGTGCCATGCCGTGCCATGCCGGTGCCATGCCGTGCCATGTCGGTGCCATGCCGTGCCATGCCGTGCCATGCCGTGCCATGCCGTGCCATGCCGTGCCATGCCGGTGCCATGCCGGTGCCATGCCGGTGCCATGCCGTGCCATGCCGGTGCCATGCCGTGCCATGCCGGTGCCATGCCGTGCCATGCCGGTGCCATGCCGTGCCATGCCGGTGCCATGCCGTGCCATGCCGGTGCCATGCCGTGCCATGCCGGTGCCATGCCGTGCCATGCCGGTGCCATGCCGTGCCATGCCGGTGCCATGCCGGTGCCATGCCGTGCCATGCCGGTGCCATGCCGTGCCATGCCGTGCCATGCCGGTGCCATGCCGTGCCATGCCGGTGCCATGCCGTGCCATGCCGGTGCCATGCCGTGCCATGCCGGTGCCATGCCGTGCCATGCCGGTGCCATGCCGTGCCATGCCGGTGCCATGCCGTGCCATGCCGGTGCCATGCCGTGCCATGCCGGTGCCATGCCGTGCCATGCCGGTGCCATGCCGTGCCATGCCGGTGCCATGCCGGTGCCATGCCGTGCCATGCCGGTGCCATGCCGGTGCCATGCCGGTGCCATGCCGTGCCATGCCGTGCCATGCCGGTGCCATGCCGTGCCATGCCGGTGCCATGCCGTGCCATGCCGGTGCCATGCCGTGCCATGCCGGTGCCATGCCGTGCCATGCCGGTGCCATGCCGTGCCATGCCGTGCCATGCCGGTGCCATGCCGTGCCATGCCGGTGCCATGCCGTGCCATGCCGGTGCCATGCCGTGCCATGCCGGTGCCATGCCGTGCCATGCCGGTGCCATGCCGTGCCATGCCGGTGCCATGCCGTGCCATGCCGGTGCCATGCCGTGCCATGCCGTGCCATGCCGTGCCATGCCGTGCCATGCCGTGCCATGCCGTGCCATGCCGTGCCATGCCGTGCCATGCCGTGCCATGCCATTCCATGCCATTCCATGCCATTCCATGCCATTCCATGCCATTCCATGCCATTCCATGCCATTCCATGCCATTCCATGCCGTGCCATGCCGTGCCATGCCGTGCCATGCCGGTGCCATGCCGGTGCCATGCCGTGCCATGCCGGTGCCATGCCGGTGCCATGCCGTGCCATGCCGTGCCATGCCGGTGCCATGCCGTGCCATGCCGGTGCCATGCCGTGCCATGCCGGTGCCATGCCGTGCCATGCCGGTGCCATGCCGTGCCATGCCGGTGCCATGCCGGTGCCATGCCGTGCCATGCCGTGCCATGCCGTGCCATGCCGTGCCATGCCGTGCCATGCCGGTGCCATGCCGTGCCATGCCGGTGCCATGCCGTGCCATGTCGGTGCCATGCCGTGCCATGCCGTGCCATGCCGTGCCATGCCGTGCCATGCCGTGCCATGCCGGTGCCATGCCGTGCCATGCCGTGCCATGCCGGTGCCATGCCGGTGCCATGCCGGTGCCATGCCGTGCCATGCCGGTGCCATGCCGTGCCATGCCGGTGCCATGCCGGTGCCATGCCGTGCCATGCCGGTGCCATGCCGTGCCATGCCGGTGCCATGCCGTGCCATGCCGGTGCCATGCCGGTGCCATGCCGTGCCATGCCGGTGCCATGCCGTGCCATGCCGTGCCATGCCGGTGCCATGCCGTGCCATGCCATTCCATGCCATTCCATGCCATTCCATGCCATTCCATGCCATTCCATGCCATTCCATGCCATTCCATGCCATTCCATGCCATTCCATGCCGTTCCATGCCATTCCATGCTATTCCATGCCATTCCATGCCATTCCATGCCATTCCATGCCATTCCATGCCATTCCATGCCATTCCATGCCATTCCATGCCATTCCATGCCATTCCATGCCATTCCATGCCATTCCGTGCCATTCCATGCCATTCCATGCCATTCCATGCCATTCCATGCCATTCCATGCCATTCCATGCCGTGCCATGCCGTGCCATGCCGTGCCATGCCGTGCCATGCCGGTGCCATGCCGGTGCCATGCCGTGCCATGCCGGTGCCATGCCGGTGCCATGCCGTGCCATGCCGTGCCATGCCGGTGCCATGCCGTGCCATGCCGGTGCCATGCCGTGCCATGCCGGTGCCATGCCGTGCCATGCCGGTGCCATGCCGTGCCATGCCGGTGCCATGCCGTGCCATGCCGGTGCCATGCCGTGCCATGCCGGTGCCATGCCGTGCCATGCCGGTGCCATGCCGTGCCATGCCGGTGCCATGCCGTGCCATGCCGGTGCCATGCCGGTGCCATGCCGTGCCATGCCGGTGCCATGCCGGTGCCATGCCGTGCCATGCCGGTGCCATGCCGTGCCATGCCGGTGCCATGCCGTGCCATGCCGGTGCCATGCCGTGCCATGCCGTGCCATGCCGGTGCCATGCCGTGCCATGCCATTCCATGCCATTCCATGCCATTCCATGCCATTCCATGCCATTCCATGCCATTCCATGCCATTCCATGCCATTCCATGCCATTCCATGCCATTCCATGCCATTCCATGCCATTCCATGCCATTCCATGCCATTCCATGCCATTCCATGCCATTCCATGCCATTCCATGCCATTCCATGCCATTCCATGCCATTCCATGCCATTCCATGCCATTCCATGCCATTCCATGCCATTCCATGCCATTCCATGCCATTCCATGCCATTCCATGCCATTCCATGCCATTCCATGCCATTCCATGCCATTCCATGCCATTCCATGCCATTCCATGCCATTCCATGCCATTCCATGCCATTCCATGCCATTCCATGCCATTCCATGCCGGTGCCATGCCGGTGCCATGCCGTGCCATGCCGGTCCATGCCGTGCCATGCCGGTGCCATGCCGTGCCATGCGGTGCCATGCCATTCCATGCCATTCCATGCCATTCCATGCCATTCCATGCCATTCAATGCCATTCCATGCCATTCCATGCCATTCCATGCCATTCCATGCCATTCCATGCCGTGCCATGCCGTGCCATGCCGTGCCATGCCGGTGCCATGCCGGTGCCATGCCGTGCCATGCCGGTGCCATGCCGGTGCCATGCCGTGCCATGCCGTGCCATGCCGGTGCCATGCCGTGCCATGCCGGTGCCATGCCGTGCCATGCCGGTGCCATGCCGTGCCATGCCGGTGCCATGCCGTGCCATGCCGGTGCCATGCCGGTGCCATGCCGTGCCATGCCGTGCCATGCCGTGCCATGCCGTGCCATGCCGTGCCATGCCGGTGCCATGCCGTGCCATGCCGGTGCCATGCCGTGCCATGTCGGTGCCATGCCGTGCCATGCCGTGCCATGCCGTGCCATGCCGTGCCATGCCGTGCCATGCCGGTGCCATGCCGTGCCATGCCGTGCCATGCCGTGCCATGCCGTGCCATGCCGGTGCCATGCCGGTGCCATGCCGGTGCCATGCCGTGCCATGCCGGTGCCATGCCGTGCCATGCCGGTGCCATGCCGGTGCCATGCCGTGCCATGCCGGTGCCATGCCGTGCCATGCCGTGCCATGCCGGTGCCATGCCGTGCCATGCCATTCCATGCCATTCCATGCCATTCCATGCCATTCCATGCCATTCCATGCCATTCCATGCCATTCCATGCCATTCCATGCCATTCCATGCCATTCCATGCTATTCCATGCCATTCCATGCCATTCCATGCCATTCCATGCCATTCCATGCCATTCCATGCCATTCCATGCCATTCCATGCCATTCCATGCCATTCCATGCCATTCCATGCCATTCCATGCCATTCCATGCCATTCCGTGCCATTCCATGCCATTCCATGCCATTCCATGCCGTGCCATGCCGTGCCATGCCGTGCCATGCCGGTGCCATGCCGGTGCCATGCCGTGCCATGCCGGTGCCATGCCGGTGCCATGCCGTGCCATGCCGTGCCATGCCGGTGCCATGCCGTGCCATGCCGGTGCCATGCCGTGCCATGCCGGTGCCATGCCGTGCCATGCCGGTGCCATGCCGTGCCATGCCGGTGCCATGCCGTGCCATGCCGGTGCCATGCCGTGCCATGCCGGTGCCATGCCGTGCCATGCCGGTGCCATGCCGTGCCATGCCGGTGCCATGCCGTGCCATGCCGGTGCCATGCCGGTGCCATGCCGTGCCATGCCGGTGCCATGCCGGTGCCATGCCGTGCCATGCCGGTGCCATGCCGTGCCATGCCGGTGCCATGCCGTGCCATGCCGGTGCCATGCCGTGCCATGCCGGTGCCATGCCGTGCCATGTCGGTGCCATGCCGTGCCATGCCGTGCCATGCCGTGCCATGCCGTGCCATGCCGTGCCATGCCGGTGCCATGCCGTGCCATGCCGGTGCCATGCCGTGCCATGCCGGTGCCATGCCGTGCCATGCCGGTGCCATGCCGTGCCATGCCGGTGCCATGCCGTGCCATGCCGTGCCATGCCGGTGCCATGCCGTGCCATGCCGTGCCATGCCGGTGCCATGCCGGTGCCATGCCGGTGCCATGCCGTGCCATGCCGGTGCCATGCCGTGCCATGCCGGTGCCATGCCGTGCCATGCCGGTGCCATGCCGTGCCATGCCGTGCCATGCCGGTGCCATGCCGTGCCATGCCATTCCATGCCATTCCATGCCATTCCATGCCATTCCATGCCATTCCATGCCATTCCATGCCATTCCATGCCATTCCATGCCATTCCATGCCATTCCATGCCATTCCATGCCATTCCATGCCATTCCATGCCATTCCATGCCATTCCATGCCATTCCATGCCATTCCATGCCATTCCATGCCATTCCATGCCATTCCATGCCATTCCATGCCATTCCATGCCATTCCATGCCATTCCATGCCATTCCATGCCATTCCATGCCATTCCATGCCATTCCATGCCATTCCATGCCATTCCATGCCATTCCATGCCATTCCATGCCATTCCATGCCATTCCATGCCATTCCATGCCATTCCATGCCATTCCATGCCATTCCATGCCATTCCATGCCATTCCATGCCATTCCATGCCATTCCATGCCATTCCATGCCGGTGCCATGCCGGTGCCATGCCGTGCCATGCCGGTGCCATGCCGTGCCATGCGGTGCCATGCCATTCCATGCCATTCCATGCCATTCCATGCCATTCCATGCCATTCAATGCCATTCCATGCCATTCAATGCCATTCCATGCCATTCAATGCCGTGCCATGCCGTGCCATGCCGGTGCCATGCCGGTGCCATGCCGTGCGATGCCGGTGCAATGCCGTGCCATGCCGGTGCCATGCCGGTGCCATGCCGTGCCATGCCGTGCCATGCCGGTGCCATGCCGTGCCATGCCGGTGCCATGCCGGTGCCATGCCGGTGCCATGCCGGTGCCATGCCGGTGCCATGCCGTGCCATGCCGGTGCAATGCCGTGCCATGCCGGTGCCATGCCGTGCCATGCCGGTGCCATGCCGTGCCATGCCGGTGCCATGCCGTGCCATGCCGGTGCCATGCCGTGCCATGCCATTCCATGCCATTCCATGCCATTCCATGCCATTCCATGCCATTCCATGCCATTCCATGCCATTCCATGCCATTCCATGCCATTCCATGCCATTCCATGCCATTCCATGCCATTCCATGCCATTCCATGCCATTCCATGCCATTCCATGCCATTCCATGCCATTCCATGCCATTCCATGCCATTCCATGCCATTCCATGCCATTCCATGCCATTCCATGCCATTCCATGCCATTCCATGCCATTCCATGCCATTCCATGCCATTCCATGCCATTCCATGCCATTCCATGCCATTCCATGCCATTCCATGCCATTCCATGCCATTCCATGCCATTCCATGCCATTCTATGCCGTGCCATGCCGTGCCATGCCGTGCCATGCCGGTGCCATGCCGGTGCCATGCCGGTGCCATGCCGGTGCCATGCCGTGCCATGCCGGTGCAATGCCGTGCCATGCCGGTGCCATGCCGTGCCATGCCGTGCCATGCCGGTGCCATGCCGGTGCCATGCCGTGCCATGCCGGTGCCATGCCGGTGCCATGCCGTGCCATGCCGGTGCCATGCCGTGCCATGCCGGTGCGATGCCGTGCCATGCCGGTGCCATGCCGTGCCATGCCGGTGCCATGCCGTGCCATGCCGGTGCCATGCCGTGCCATGCCGGTGCCATGCCGTGCCATGCCGGTGCCATGCCGTGCCATGCCGGTGCCATGCCGTGCCATGCCGTGCCATGCCATTCCATGCCATTCCATGCCATTCCATGCCATTCCATGCCATTCCATGCCATTCCATGCCATTCCATGCCATTCCATGCCATTCCATGCCATTCCATGCCATTCCATGCCATTCCATGCCATTCCATGCCATTCCATGCCATTCCATGCCATTCCATGCCATTCCATGCCATTCCATGCCATTCCATGCCATTCCATGCCATTCCATGCCATTCCATGCCATTCCATGCCATTCCATGCCATTCAATGCCGTGCCATGCCGGTGCCATGCCGTGCCATGCCGGTGCCATGCCGTGCCATGCCGGTGCCATGCCGGTGCCATGCCGTGCCATGCCGGTGCCATGCCGGTGCCATGCCGTGCCATGCCGGTGCCATGCCGTGCCATGCCGGTGCCATGCCGTGCCATGCCGGTGCCATGCCGTGCCATGCCGGTGCCATGCCGTGCCATGCCGGTGCCATGCCGTGCCATGCCGGTGCCATGCCGTGCCATGCCGGTGCCATGCCGTGCCATGCCGTGCCATGCCATTCCATGCCATTCCATGCCATTCCATGCCATTCCATGTCATTCCATGCCATTCCATGCCATTCCATGCCATTCCATGCCATTCCATGCCATTCCATGCCATTCCATGCCATTCCATGCCATTCCATGCTATTCCATGCCATTCCATGCCATTCCATGCCATTCCATGCCATTCCATGCCATTCCATGCCATTCCATGCCATTCCATGCCATTCCATGCCATTCCATGCCATTCCATGCCATTCCATGCCATTCCATGCCATTCCATGCCATTCCATGCCATTCCATGCCATTCCATGCCATTCCATGCCATTCCATGCCATTCCATGCCATTCCATGCCATTCCATGCCATTCCATGCCATTCCATGCCATTCCATGCCATTCCATGCCATTCCATGCCATTCCATGCCATTCCATGCCATTCCATGCCATTCCATGCCATTCCATGCCATTCCATGCTATTCCATGCCATTCCATGCCATTCCATGCCATTCCATGCCATTCCATGCCATTCCATGCCATTCCATGCCATTCCATGCCATTCCATGCCATTCCATGCCATTCCATGCCATTCCATGCCATTCCATGCCATTCCATGCCATTCCATGCCATTCCATGCCATTCCATGCCATTCCATGCCATTCCATGCCATTCCATGCCATTCCATGCCATTCCATGCCATTCCATGCCATTCCATGCCATTCCATGCCATTCCATGCCATTCCATGCCATTCCATGCCATTCCATGCCATTCCATGCCATTCCATGCCATTCCATGCCATTCCATGCCATTCCATGCCATTCCATGCCATTCCATGCCATTCCATGCCATTCCATGCCATTCAATGCCATTCCATGCCATTCAATGCCGTGCCATGCCGGTGCCATGCCGGTGCCATGCCGTGCCATGCCGGTGCGATGCCGTGCCATGCCGGTGCCATGCCGTGCCATGCCGGTGCCATGCCGTGCCATGCCGGTGCCATGCCGTGCCATGCCGGAGCCATGCCGTGCCATGCCGTGCCATGCCGGTGCCATGCCGTGCCATGCCGGTGCCATGCCGTGCCATTCCATGCCATTCCATGCCATTCCATGCCATTCCATGCCATTCCATGCCATTCCATGCCATTCCATGCCATTCCATGCCATTCCATGCCATTCCATGCCATTCCATGCCATTCCATGCCATTCCATGCCATTCCATGCCGTGCCATGCCGTGCCATGCCGTGCCATGCCATTCCATGCCATTCCATGCCGTGCCATGCCGGTGCCATGCCGTGCCATGCCGGTGCCATGCCGGTGCCATGCCGTGCCATGCCGGTGCCATGCCGGTGCCATGCCGTGCCATGCCGGTGCCATGCCGTGCCATGCCGGTGCGATGCCGTGCCATGCCGGTGCCATGCCGTGCCATGCCGGTGCCATGCCGTGCCATGCCGGTGCCATGCCGTGCCATGCCGGTGCCATGCCGTGCCATGCCGGTGCCATGCCGTGCCATGCCGGTGCCATGCCGTGCCATGCCGGTGCCATGCCGTGCCATGCCGTTGCCATGCCGTGCCATGCCGTGCCATGCCATTCCATGCCATTCCATGTCATTCCATGCCATTCCATGCCATTCCATGCCATTCCATGCCATTCCATGCCATTCCATGCCATTCCATGCCATTCCATGCCATTCCATGCCATTCCATGCCATTCCATGCCATTCCATGCCATTCCATGCCATTCCATGCCGTGCCATGCCGTGCCATGCCGTGCCATGCCATTCCATGCCATTCCATGCCGTGCCATGCCGGTGCCATGCCGTGCCATGCCGGTGCCATGCCGTGCCATGCCGGTGCCATGCCGGTGCCATGCCGTGCCATGCCGGTGCCATGCCGTGCCATGCCGGTGCCATGCCGGTGCCATGCCGTGCCATGCCGGTGCCATGCCGTGCCATGCCGGTGCGATGCCGTGCCATGCCGGTGCCATGCCGTGCCATGCCGGTGCGATGCCGTGCCATGCCGGTGCCATGCCGTGCCATGCCGGTGCCATGCCGTGCCATGCCGGTGCCATGCCGGTGCCATGCCGTGCCATGCCGGTGCCATGCCGTGCCATGCCGGTGCCATGCCGTGCCATGCCGGTGCCATGCCGTGCCATGCCGTTGCCATGCCGTGCCATGCCGTGCCATGCCATTCCATGCCATTCCATGCCATTCCATGCCATTCCATGCCATTCCATGCCATTCCATGCCATTCCATGCCATTCCATGCCATTCCATGCCATTCCATGCCATTCCATGCCATTCCATGCCATTCCATGCCATTCCATGCCATTCCATGCCATTCCATGCCATTCCATGCCATTCCATGCCATTCCATGCCATTCCATGCCATTCCATGCCATTCCATGCCATTCCATGCCATTCCATGCCATTCCATGCCATTCCATGCCATTCCATGCCATTCCATGCCATTCCATGCCATTCCATGCCATTCCATGCCATTCCATGCCATTCCATGCCGTTCCATGCCATTCAATGCCATTCCATGCCATTCAATGCCGTGCCATGCCGGTGCCATGCCGGTGCCATGCCGTGCCATGCCGTGCCATGCCGTGCCATGCCGTGCCATGCCGTGCCATTCCGTGCCATTCCGTGCCATTCAATGCCGTGCCATGCCGTGCCATGCCGTGCCATGCCGTGCCATGCCGTGCCATGCCGTGCCATGCCGTGCCATGCCGTGCCATGCCGTGCCATGCCGTGCCATGCCGTGCCATGCCGTGCCATGCCGTGCCATGCCGTGCCATGCCGTGCCATGCGGTGCCATGCCATTCCATGCCATTCCATGCCATTCAATGCCGTGCCATGCCATTCAATGCCGTGCCATGCCGTGCCATGCCGTGCCATGCCGGTGCCATGCCGGTGCCATGCCGTGCCATGCCGGTGCCATGCCGTGCCATGCCGGTGCCATGCCGTGCCATGCCGGTGCGATGCCGTGCCATGCCGGTGCCATGCCGTGCCATGCCGGTGCCATGCCGTGCCATGCCGGTGCCATGCCGTGCCATGCCGGTGCCATGCCGTGCCATGCCGTGCCATGCCGTGCCATGCCATTCCATGCCATTCCATGCCATTCCATGCCATTCCATGTCATTCCATGCCATTCCATGCCATTCCATGCCATTCCATGCCATTCCATGCCATTCCATGCCATTCCATGCCATTCCATGCCATTCCATGCCATTCCATGCCATTCCATGCCATTCCATGCCATTCCATGCCATTCCATGCCATTGCATGCCATTCCATGCCATTCCATGCCATTCCATGCCATTCCATGCCATTCCATGCCATTCCATGCCATTCAATGCCGTGCCATGCCGTGCCATGCCGTGCCATGGCGTGCCATGCCGTGCCATGCCGGTGCCATGCCGTGCCATGCCGGTGCCATGCCGTGCCATGCCGGTGCCATGCCGTGCCATGCCGTGCCATGTCGTGCCATGCCGTGCCATGCGGTGCCATGCCATTCCATGCCATTCCATGCCATTCCATGCCATTCCATGCCATTCCATGCCATTCCATGCCATTCCATGCCATTCCATGCCATTCCATGCCATTCCATGCCATTCCATGCCGTGCCATGCCGTGCCATGCCGTGCCATGCCATTCCATGCCATTCCATGCCGTGCCATGCCGGTGCCATGCCGTGCCATGCCGGTGCCATGCCGGTGCCATGCCGTGCCATGCCGGTGCCATGCCATTCCATGCCATTCAATGCCGTGCCATGCCGGTGCCATGCCGGTGCCATGCCGTGCCATGCCGGTGCGATGCCGTGCCATGCCGGTGCCATGCCGTGCCATGCCGGTGCCATGCCGTGCCATGCCGGTGCCATGCCGTGCCATGCCGGTGCCATGCCGTGCCATGCCGTGCCATGCCGTGCCATGCCGGTGCCATGCCGTGCCATGCCGATGCCATGCCGTGCCATGCCGATGCCATGCCGTGCCATTCCATGCCATTCCATGCCATTCCATGCCATTCCATGCCATTCCATGCCATTCCATGCCATTCCATGCCATTCCATGCCATTCCATGCCATTCCATGCCATTCCATGCCATTCCATGCCATTCCATGCCATTCCATGCCGTGCCATGCCGTGCCATGCCGTGCCATGCCATTCCATGCCATTCCATGCCGTGCCATGCCGGTGCCATGCCGTGCCCTGCCGGTGCCATGCCGGTGCCATGCCGTGCCATGCCGGTGCCATGCCATTCCATGACATTCCATGCCGTGCCATGCCGGTGCCATGCCGGTGCCATGCCGGTGCCATGCCGGTGCCATGCCGTGCCATGCCGGTGCCATGCCGTGCCATGCCGGTGCCATGCCGTGCCATGCCGGTGCCATTCCGTGCCATGCCGTGCCATGCCGGTGCCATGCCGTGCCATGCCGGTGCCATGCCGTGCCATGCCGGTGCCATGCCGGTGCCATGCCGTGCCATGCCGGTGCCATGCCGTGCCATGCCGGTGCGATGCCGTGCCATGCCGGTGCCATGCCGTGCCATGCCGGTGCCATGCCGTGCCATGCCGGTGCCATGCCGTGCCATGCCGGTGCCATGCCGTGCCATGCCGGTGCCATGCCGTGCCATGCCGGTGCCATGCCGTGCCATGCCGGTGCCATGCCGTGCCATGCCGGTGCCATGCCGTGCCATGCCGTTGCCATGCCGTGCCATGCCGTGCCATGCCATTCCATGCCATTCCATGCCATTCCATGCCATTCCATGTCATTCCATGCCATTCCATGCCATTCCATGCCATTCCATGCCATTCCATGCCATTCCATGCCATTCCATGCCATTCCATGCCATTCCATGCCATTCCATGCCATTCCATGCCATTCCATGCCATTCCATGCCATTCCATGCCATTCCATGCCATTCCATGCCATTCCATGCCATTCCATGCCATTCCATGCCATTCCATGCCATTCCATGCCATTCCATGCCATTCCATGCCATTCCATGCCATTCAATGCCATTCCATGCCATTCAATGCCGTGCCATGCCGGTGCCATGCCGGTGCCATGCCGTGCCATGCCGGTGCGATGCCGTGCCATGCCGGTGCCATGCCGTGCCATGCCGGTGCCATGCCGTGCCATGCCGTGCCATGCCGTGCCATGCCATTCCATGCCATTCCATGCCATTCCATGCCATTCCATGTCATTCCATGCCATTCCATGCCATTCCATGCCATTCCATGCCATTCCATGCCATTCCATGCCATTCCATGCCATTCCATGCCATTCCATGCCATTCCATGCCATTCCATGCCATTCCATGCCATTCCATGCCATTCCATGCCATTCCATGCCATTGCATGCCATTCCATGCCATTCCATGCCATTCCATGCCATTCCATGCCATTCCATGCCATTCCATGCCATTCCATGCCATTCAATGCCGTGCCATGCCGTGCCATGCCGTGCCATGGCGTGCCATGCCGTGCCATGCCGGTGCCATGCCGTGCCATGCCGGTGCCATGCCGTGCCATGCCGGTGCCATGCCGTGCCATGCCGTGCCATGTCGTGCCATGCCGTGCCATGCGGTGCCATGCCATTCCATGCCATTCCATGCCATTCCATGCCATTCCATGCCATTCCATGCCATTCCATGCCATTCCATGCCATTCCATGCCATTCCATGCCATTCCATGCCATTCCATGCCGTGCCATGCCGTGCCATGCCGTGCCATGCCATTCCATGCCATTCCATGCCGTGCCATGCCGGTGCCATGCCGTGCCATGCCGGTGCCATGCCGGTGCCATGCCGTGCCATGCCGGTGCCATGCCATTCCATGCCATTCAATGCCGTGCCATGCCGGTGCCATGCCGGTGCCATGCCGTGCCATGCCGGTGCGATGCCGTGCCATGCCGGTGCCATGCCGTGCCATGCCGGTGCCATGCCGTGCCATGCCGGTGCCATGCCGTGCCATGCCGGTGCCATGCCGTGCCATGCCGTGCCATGCCGGTGCCATGCCGTGCCATGCCGATGCCATGCCGTGCCATGCCGATGCCATGCCGTGCCATTCCATGCCATTCCATGCCATTCCATGCCATTCCATGCCATTCCATGCCATTCCATGCCATTCCATGCCATTCCATGCCATTCCATGCCATTCCATGCCATTCCATGCCATTCCATGCCATTCCATGCCATTCCATGCCATTCCATGCCGTGCCATGCCGTGCCATGCCGTGCCATGCCATTCCATGCCATTCCATGCCGTGCCATGCCGGTGCCATGCCGTGCCCTGCCGGTGCCATGCCGGTGCCATGCCGTGCCATGCCGGTGCCATGCCATTCCATGACATTCCATGCCGTGCCATGCCGGTGCCATGCCGGTGCCATGCCGGTGCCATGCCGGTGCCATGCCGTGCCATGCCGGTGCCATGCCGTGCCATGCCGGTGCCATGCCGTGCCATGCCGGTGCCATTCCGTGCCATGCCGTGCCATGCCGGTGCCATGCCGTGCCATGCCGGTGCCATGCCGTGCCATGCCGGTGCCATGCCGGTGCCATGCCGTGCCATGCCGGTGCCATGCCGTGCCATGCCGGTGCGATGCCGTGCCATGCCGGTGCCATGCCGTGCCATGCCGGTGCCATGCCGTGCCATGCCGGTGCCATGCCGTGCCATGCCGGTGCCATGCCGTGCCATGCCGGTGCCATGCCGTGCCATGCCGGTGCCATGCCGTGCCATGCCGTTGCCATGCCGTGCCATGCCGTGCCATGCCATTCCATGCCATTCCATGCCATTCCATGCCATTCCATGTCATTCCATGCCATTCCATGCCATTCCATGCCATTCCATGCCATTCCATGCCATTCCATGCCATTCCATGCCATTCCATGCCATTCCATGCCATTCCATGCCATTCCATGCCATTCCATGCCATTCCATGCCATTCCATGCCATTCCATGCCATTCCATGCCATTCCATGCCATTCCATGCCATTCCATGCCATTCCATGCCATTCAATGCCATTCCATGCCATTCAATGCCGTGCCATGCCGGTGCCATGCCGGTGCCATGCCGTGCCATGCCGGTGCGATGCCGTGCCATGCCGGTGCCATGCCGTGCCATGCCGGTGCCATGCCGTGCCATGCCGGTGCCATGCCGTGCCATGCCGGTGCCATGCCGTGCCATGCCGTGCCATGCCGGTGCCATGCCGTGCCATGCCGGTGCCATGCCGTGCCATTCCATGCCATTCCATGCCATTCCATGCCATTCCATGCCATTCCATGCCATTCCATGCCATTCCATGCCATTCCATGCCATTCCATGCCATTCCATGCCATTCCATGCCATTCCATGCCATTCCATGCCATTCCATGCCATTCCATGCCATTCCATGCCGTGCCATGCCGTGCCATGCCGTGCCATGCCATTCCATGCCATTCCATGCCGTGCCATGCCGGTGCCATGCCGTGTCATGCCGGTGCCATGCCGGTGCCATGCCGTGCCATGCCGGTGCCATGCCGGTGCCATGCCGTGCCATGCCGGTGCCATGCCGTGCCATGCCGGTGCGATGCCGTGCCATGCCGGTGCCATGCCGTGCCATGCCGGTGCCATGCCGTGCCATGCCGGTGCCATGCCGTGCCATGCCGGTGCCATGCCGTGCCATGCCGGTGCCATGCCGTGCCATGCCGGTGCCATGCCGTGCCATGCCGGTGCCATGCCGTGCCATGCCGTTGCCATGCCGTGCCATGCCGTGCCATGCCATTCCATGCCATTCCATGTCATTCCATGCCATTCCATGCCATTCCATGCCATTCCATGCCATTCCATGTCATTCCATGCCATTCCATGCCATTCCATGCCATTCCATGCCATTCCATGCCATTCCATGCCATTCCATGCCATTCCATGCCATTCCATGCCATTCCATGCCATTCCATGCCATTCCATGCCATTCCATGCCATTCCATGCCATTCCATGCCATTCCATGCCATTCCATGCCATTCCATGCCATTCCATGCCGTGCCATGCCGTGCCATGCCGTGCCATGCCATTCCATGCCATTCCATGCCGTGCCATGCCGGTGCCATGCCGTGCCATGCCGGTGCCATGCCGGTGCCATGCCGTGCCATGCCGGTGCCAGGCCGGTGCCATGCCGTGCCATGCCGGTGCCATGCCGTGCCATGCCGGTGCGATGCCGTGCCATGCCGGTGCCATGCCGTGCCATGCCATTCCATGCCATTCCATGCCATTCCATGCCATTCCATGTCATTCCATGCCATTCCATGCCATTCCATGCCATTCCATGCCATTCCATGCCATTCCATGCCATTCCATGCCATTCCATGCCATTCCATGCCATTCCATGCCATTCCATGCCATTCCATGCCATTCCATGCCATTCCATGCCATTCCATGCCATTCCATGCCATTCCATGCCATTCCATGCCATTCCATGCCATTCCATGCCATTCCATGCCATTCCATGCCATTCCATGCCATTCCATGCCATTCCATGCCATTCCATGCCATTCCATGCCATTCCATGCCATTCCATGCCATTCCATGCCATTCCATGCCATTCCATGCCATTCCATGCCATTCCATGCCATTCCATGCCATTCCATGCCATTCCATGCCATTCCATGCCATTCCATGCCATTCCATGCCATTCCATGCCATTCCATGCCATTCCATGCCATTCCATGCCATTCCATGCCATTCCATGCCATTCCATGCCATTCCATGCCATTCCATGCCATTCAATGCCATTCCATGCCATTCAATGCCGTGCCATGCCGGTGCCATGCCGGTGCCATGCCGTGCCATGCCGGTGCCATGCCGGTGCCATGCCGTGCCATGCCGGTGCCATGCCGTGCCATGCCGGTGCCATGCCGGTGCCATGCCGTGCCATGCCGTGCCATGCCGTGCCATGCCGTGCCATGCCATTCCATGCCATTCCATGCCAGTCCATGCCAGTCCATGCCAGTCCATGCCAGTCCATGCCATTCCATGCCATTCCATGCCATTCCATGCCACTCAATGCGGTGCCATGCCGTGCCATGCCGTGCCATGCCGTGCCATGCCGTGCCATGCCGTGCCATGCCGTGCCATGCCGTGCCATTCCGTGCCATTCAATGCCGTGCCATTCAATGCCGTGCCATGCCGTGCCATGCCGTGCCATGCCGTGCCATGCCGTGCCATGCCGTGCCATGCCGTGCCATGCCGTGCCATGCGGTGCCATGCCATTCCATGCCATTCCATGCCATTCAATGCCGTGCCATGCCGGTGCCATGCCGGTGCCATGCCGTGCCATGCCGGTGCCATGCCGTGCCATGCCGGTGCCATGCCGTGCCATGCCGGTGCGATGCCGTGCCATGCCGGTGCCATGCCGTGCCATGCCGGTGCCATGCCGTGCCATGCCGGTGCCATGCCGTGCCATGCCGGTGCCATGCCGTGCCATGCCGTGCCATGCCATTCCATGCCATTCCATGCCATTCCATGCCATTCCATGTCATTCCATGCCATTCCATGCCATTCCATGCCATTCCATGCCATTCCATGCCATTCCATGCCATTCCATGCCATTCCATGCCATTCCATGCCATTCCATGCCATTCCATGCCATTCCATGCCATTCCATGCCATTCCATGCCATTCCATGCCATTCCATGCCATTCCATGCCATTCCATGCCATTCCATGCCATTCCATGCCATTCCATGCCATTCCATGCCATTCCATGCCATTCCATGCCATTCCATGCCATTCCATGCCATTCCATGCCATTCCATGCCATTCCATGCCATTCCATGCCATTCCATGCCATTCCATGCCATTCCATGCCATTCCATGCCATTCCATGCCATTCCATGCCATTCCATGCCATTCCATGCCATTCAATGCCATTCCATGCCATTCAATGCCGTGCCATGCCGGTGCCATGCCGGTGCCATGCCGTGCCATGCCGGTGCCATGCCGTGCCATGCCGGTGCCATGCCGTGCCATGCCGGTGCCATGCCGTGCCATGCCGTGCCATGCCGGTGCCATGCCGTGCCATGCCGGTGCCATGCCGTGCCATTCCATGCCATTCCATGCCATTCCATGCCATTCCATGCCATTCCATGCCATTCCATGCCATTCCATGCCATTCCATGCCATTCCATGCCATTCCATGCCATTCCATGCCATTCCATGCCATTCCATGCCGTGCCATGCCGTGCCATGCCGTGCCATGCCATTCCATGCCATTCCATGCCGTGCCATGCCGGTGCCATGCCGTGCCATGCCGGTGCCATGCCGGTGCCATGCCGTGCCATGCCGGTGCCATGCCATTCCATGCCATTCCATGCCGTGCCATGCCGGTGCCATGCCGGTGCCATGCCGGTGCCATGCCGGTGCCATGCCGTGCCATGCCGGTGCCATGCCGTGCCATGCCGGTGCCATGCCGTCCCATGCCGGTGCCATTCCGTGCCATGCCGTGCCATGCCGGTGCCATGCCGTGCCATGCCGGTGCCATGCCGGTGCCATGCCGTGCCATGCCGGTGCCATGCCGTGCCATGCCGGTGCCATGCCGGTGCCATGCCGTGCCATGCCGGTGCCATGCCGTGCCATGCCGTTGCCATGCCGTGCCATGCCGTGCCATGCCATTCCATGCCATTCCATGCCATTCCATGCCATTCCATGTCATTCCATGCCATTCCATGCCATTCCATGCCATTCCATGCCATTCCATGCCATTCCATGCCATTCCATGCCATTCCATGCCATTCCATGCCATTCCATGCCATTCCATGCCATTCCATGCCATTCCATGCCATTCCATGCCATTCCATGCCATTCCATGCCATTCCATGCCATTCCATGCCATTCCATGCCATTCCATGCCATTCCATGCCATTCCATGCCATTCCATGCCATTCCATGCCATTCCATGCCATTCCATGCCATTCCATGCCATTCCATGCCATTCCATGCCATTCCATGCCATTCCATGCCATTCCATGCCATTCCATGCCATTCCATGCCATTCCATGCCATTCCATGCCATTCCATGCCATTCCATGCCATTCCATGCCATTCCATGCCATTCCATGCCATTCCATGCCATTCCATGCCATTCCATGCCATTCCATGCCATTCCATGCCATTCCATGCCATTCCATGCCATTCCATGCCATTCCATGCCATTCAATGCCATTCCATGCCATTCAATGCCGTGCCATGCCGGTGCCATGCCGGTGCCATGCCGTGCCATGCCGGTGCGATGCCGTGCCATGCCGGTGCCATGCCGTGCCATGCCGGTGCCATGCCGTGCCATGCCGGTGCCATGCCGTGCCATGCCGGTGCCATGCCGTGCCATGCCGGTGCCATGCCGTGCCATGCCGTGCCATGCCGGTGCCATGCCGTGCCATGCCGGTGCCATGCCGTGCCATTCCATGCCATTCCATGCCATTCCATGCCATTCCATGCCATTCCATGCCATTCCATGCCATTCCATGCCATTCCATGCCATTCCATGCCATTCCATGCCATTCCATGCCATTCCATGCCATTCCATGCCATTCCATGCCATTCCATGCCATTCCATGCCATTCCATGCCGTGCCATGCCGTGCCATGCCATTCCATGCCATTCCATGCCGTGCCATGCCGGTGCCATGCCGTGCCATGCCGGTGCCATGCCGGTGCCATGCCGTGCCATGCCGGTGCCATGCCGGTGCCATGCCGTGCCATGCCGGTGCCATGCCGTGCCATGCCGGTGCGATGCCGTGCCATGCCGGTGCCATGCCGTGCCATGCCGGTGCCATGCCGTGCCATGCCGGTGCCATGCCGTGCCATGCCGGTGCCATGCCGTGCCATGCCGGTGCCATGCCGTGCCATGCCGGTGCCATGCCGTGCCATGCCGGTGCCATGCCGTGCCATGCCGGTGCCATGCCGTGCCATGCCGTTGCCATGCCGTGCCATGCCGTGCCATGCCATTCCATGCCATTCCATGTCATTCCATGCCATTCCATGCCATTCCATGCCATTCCATGCCATTCCATGCCATTCCATGCCATTCCATGCCATTCCATGCCATTCCATGCCATTCCATGCCATTCCATGCCATTCCATGCCATTCCATGCCATTCCATGCCATTCCATGCCATTCCATGCCATTCCATGCCATTCCATGCCATTCCATGCCGTGCCATGCCGCGCCATGCCGTGCCATGCCATTCCATGCCATTCCATGCCGTGCCATGCCGGTGCCATGCCGTGCCATGCCGGTGCCATGCCGTGCCATGCCGGTGCCATGCCGGTGCCATGCCGTGCCATGCCGGTGCCATGCCGTGCCATGCCATTCCATGCCATTCCATGCCGTGCCATGCCGGTGCCATGCCGTGCCATGCCGGTGCCATGCCGGTGCCATGCCGTGCCATGCCGGTGCCATGCCATTCCATGCCATTCAATGCCGTGCCATGCCGGTGCCATGCCGGTGCCATGCCGTGCCATGCCGGTGCGATGCCGTGCCATGCCGGTGCCATGCCGTGCCATGCCGGTGCCATGCCGTGCCATGCCGGTGCCATGCCGTGCCATGCCGGTGCCATGCCGTGCCATGCCGTGCCATGCCGGTGCCATGCCGTGCCATGCCGATGCCATGCCGTGCCATGCCGATGCCATGCCGTGCCATTCCATGCCATTCCATGCCATTCCATGCCATTCCATGCCATTCCATGCCATTCCATGCCATTCCATGCCATTCCATGCCATTCCATGCCATTCCATGCCATTCCATGCCATTCCATGCCATTCCATGCCATTCCATGCCATTCCATGCCGTGCCATGCCGTGCCATGCCGTGCCATGCCATTCCATGCCATTCCATGCCGTGCCATGCCGGTGCCATGCCGTGCCCTGCCGGTGCCATGCCGGTGCCATGCCGTGCCATGCCGGTGCCATGCCATTCCATGACATTCCATGCCGTGCCATGCCGGTGCCATGCCGGTGCCATGCCGGTGCCATGCCGGTGCCATGCCGTGCCATGCCGGTGCCATGCCGTGCCATGCCGGTGCCATGCCGTGCCATGCCGGTGCCATTCCGTGCCATGCCGTGCCATGCCGGTGCCATGCCGTGCCATGCCGGTGCCATGCCGTGCCATGCCGGTGCCATGCCGGTGCCATGCCGTGCCATGCCGGTGCGATGCCGTGCCATGCCGGTGCCATGCCGTGCCATGCCGGTGCCATGCCGTGCCATGCCGGTGCCATGCCGTGCCATGCCGGTGCCATGCCGTGCCATGCCGGTGCCATGCCGTGCCATGCCGGTGCCATGCCGTGCCATGCCGTTGCCATGCCGTGCCATGCCGTGCCATGCCATTCCATGCCATTCCATGCCATTCCATGCCATTCCATGTCATTCCATGCCATTCCATGCCATTCCATGCCATTCCATGCCATTCCATGCCATTCCATGCCATTCCATGCCATTCCATGCCATTCCATGCCATTCCATGCCATTCCATGCCATTCCATGCCATTCCATGCCATTCCATGCCATTCCATGCCATTCCATGCCATTCCATGCCATTCCATGCCATTCCATGCCATTCAATGCCATTCCATGCCATTCAATGCCGTGCCATGCCGGTGCCATGCCGGTGCCATGCCGTGCCATGCCGGTGCGATGCCGTGCCATGCCGGTGCCATGCCGTGCCATGCCGGTGCCATGCCGTGCCATGCCGGTGCCATGCCGTGCCATGCCGGTGCCATGCCGTGCCATGCCGTGCCATGCCGGTGCCATGCCGTGCCATGCCGGTGCCATGCCGTGCCATTCCATGCCATTCCATGCCATTCCATGCCATTCCATGCCATTCCATGCCATTCCATGCCATTCCATGCCATTCCATGCCATTCCATGCCATTCCATGCCATTCCATGCCATTCCATGCCATTCCATGCCATTCCATGCCATTCCATGCCATTCCATGCCGTGCCATGCCGTGCCATGCCGTGCCATGCCATTCCATGCCATTCCATGCCGTGCCATGCCGGTGCCATGCCGTGCCATGCCGGTGCCATGCCGGTGCCATGCCGTGCCATGCCGGTGCCATGCCGGTGCCATGCCGTGCCATGCCGGTGCCATGCCGTGCCATGCCGGTGCGATGCCGTGCCATGCCGGTGCCATGCCGTGCCATGCCGGTGCCATGCCGTGCCATGCCGGTGCCATGCCGTGCCATGCCGGTGCCATGCCGTGCCATGCCGGTGCCATGCCGTGCCATGCCGGTGCCATGCCGTGCCATGCCGGTGCCATGCCGTGCCATGCCGTTGCCATGCCGTGCCATGCCGTGCCATGCCATTCCATGCCATTCCATGTCATTCCATGCCATTCCATGCCATTCCATGCCATTCCATGCCATTCCATGTCATTCCATGCCATTCCATGCCATTCCATGCCATTCCATGCCATTCCATGCCATTCCATGCCATTCCATGCCATTCCATGCCATTCCATGCCATTCCATGCCATTCCATGCCATTCCATGCCATTCCATGCCATTCCATGCCATTCCATGCCATTCCATGCCATTCCATGCCATTCCATGCCATTCCATGCCGTGCCATGCCGTGCCATGCCGTGCCATGCCATTCCATGCCATTCCATGCCGTGCCATGCCGGTGCCATGCCGTGCCATGCCGGTGCCATGCCGGTGCCATGCCGTGCCATGCCGGTGCCAGGCCGGTGCCATGCCGTGCCATGCCGGTGCCATGCCGTGCCATGCCGGTGCGATGCCGTGCCATGCCGGTGCCATGCCGTGCCATGCCATTCCATGCCATTCCATGCCATTCCATGCCATTCCATGTCATTCCATGCCATTCCATGCCATTCCATGCCATTCCATGCCATTCCATGCCATTCCATGCCATTCCATGCCATTCCATGCCATTCCATGCCATTCCATGCCATTCCATGCCATTCCATGCCATTCCATGCCATTCCATGCCATTCCATGCCATTCCATGCCATTCCATGCCATTCCATGCCATTCCATGCCATTCCATGCCATTCCATGCCATTCCATGCCATTCCATGCCATTCCATGCCATTCCATGCCATTCCATGCCATTCCATGCCATTCCATGCCATTCCATGCCATTCCATGCCATTCCATGCCATTCCATGCCATTCCATGCCATTCCATGCCATTCCATGCCATTCCATGCCATTCCATGCCATTCCATGCCATTCCATGCCATTCCATGCCATTCCATGCCATTCCATGCCATTCCATGCCATTCCATGCCATTCCATGCCATTCCATGCCATTCCATGCCATTCCATGCCATTCCATGCCATTCCATGCCATTCCATGCCATTCCATGCCATTCAATGCCATTCCATGCCATTCAATGCCGTGCCATGCCGGTGCCATGCCGGTGCCATGCCGTGCCATGCCGGTGCCATGCCGGTGCCATGCCGTGCCATGCCGGTGCCATGCCGTGCCATGCCGGTGCCATGCCGGTGCCATGCCGTGCCATGCCGTGCCATGCCGTGCCATGCCGTGCCATGCCATTCCATGCCATTCCATGCCAGTCCATGCCAGTCCATGCCAGTCCATGCCAGTCCATGCCATTCCATGCCATTCCATGCCATTCCATGCCACTCAATGCGGTGCCATGCCGTGCCATGCCGTGCCATGCCGTGCCATGCCGTGCCATGCCGTGCCATGCCGTGCCATGCCGTGCCATTCCGTGCCATTCAATGCCGTGCCATTCAATGCCGTGCCATGCCGTGCCATGCCGTGCCATGCCGTGCCATGCCGTGCCATGCCGTGCCATGCCGTGCCATGCCGTGCCATGCCGTGCCATGCGGTGCCATGCCATTCCATGCCATTCCATGCCATTCAATGCCGTGCCATGCCGGTGCCATGCCGGTGCCATGCCGTGCCATGCCGGTGCCATGCCGTGCCATGCCGGTGCCATGCCGTGCCATGCCGGTGCGATGCCGTGCCATGCCGGTGCCATGCCGTGCCATGCCGGTGCCATGCCGTGCCATGCCGGTGCCATGCCGTGCCATGCCGGTGCCATGCCGTGCCATGCCGTGCCATGCCATTCCATGCCATTCCATGCCATTCCATGCCATTCCATGTCATTCCATGCCATTCCATGCCATTCCATGCCATTCCATGCCATTCCATGCCATTCCATGCCATTCCATGCCATTCCATGCCATTCCATGCCATTCCATGCCATTCCATGCCATTCCATGCCATTCCATGCCATTCCATGCCATTCCATGCCATTCCATGCCATTCCATGCCATTCCATGCCATTCCATGCCATTCCATGCCATTCCATGCCATTCCATGCCATTCCATGCCATTCCATGCCATTCCATGCCATTCCATGCCATTCCATGCCATTCCATGCCATTCCATGCCATTCCATGCCATTCCATGCCATTCCATGCCATTCCATGCCATTCCATGCCATTCCATGCCATTCCATGCCATTCCATGCCATTCCATGCCATTCAATGCCATTCCATGCCATTCAATGCCGTGCCATGCCGGTGCCATGCCGGTGCCATGCCGTGCCATGCCGGTGCCATGCCGTGCCATGCCGGTGCCATGCCGTGCCATGCCGGTGCCATGCCGTGCCATGCCGTGCCATGCCGGTGCCATGCCGTGCCATGCCGGTGCCATGCCGTGCCATTCCATGCCATTCCATGCCATTCCATGCCATTCCATGCCATTCCATGCCATTCCATGCCATTCCATGCCATTCCATGCCATTCCATGCCATTCCATGCCATTCCATGCCATTCCATGCCATTCCATGCCGTGCCATGCCGTGCCATGCCGTGCCATGCCATTCCATGCCATTCCATGCCGTGCCATGCCGGTGCCATGCCGTGCCATGCCGGTGCCATGCCGGTGCCATGCCGTGCCATGCCGGTGCCATGCCATTCCATGCCATTCCATGCCGTGCCATGCCGGTGCCATGCCGGTGCCATGCCGGTGCCATGCCGGTGCCATGCCGTGCCATGCCGGTGCCATGCCGTGCCATGCCGGTGCCATGCCGTGCCATGCCGGTGCCATGCCGTCCCATGCCGGTGCCATTCCGTGCCATGCCGTGCCATGCCGGTGCCATGCCGTGCCATGCCGGTGCCATGCCGGTGCCATGCCGTGCCATGCCGGTGCCATGCCGTGCCATGCCGGTGCCATGCCGGTGCCATGCCGTGCCATGCCGGTGCCATGCCGTGCCATGCCGTTGCCATGCCGTGCCATGCCGTGCCATGCCATTCCATGCCATTCCATGCCATTCCATGCCATTCCATGTCATTCCATGCCATTCCATGCCATTCCATGCCATTCCATGCCATTCCATGCCATTCCATGCCATTCCATGCCATTCCATGCCATTCCATGCCATTCCATGCCATTCCATGCCATTCCATGCCATTCCATGCCATTCCATGCCATTCCATGCCATTCCATGCCATTCCATGCCATTCCATGCCATTCCATGCCATTCCATGCCATTCCATGCCATTCCATGCCATTCCATGCCATTCCATGCCATTCCATGCCATTCCATGCCATTCCATGCCATTCCATGCCATTCCATGCCATTCCATGCCATTCCATGCCATTCCATGCCATTCCATGCCATTCCATGCCATTCCATGCCATTCCATGCCATTCCATGCCATTCCATGCCATTCCATGCCATTCCATGCCATTCCATGCCATTCCATGCCATTCCATGCCATTCCATGCCATTCCATGCCATTCCATGCCATTCCATGCCATTCCATGCCATTCCATGCCATTCCATGCCATTCAATGCCATTCCATGCCATTCAATGCCGTGCCATGCCGGTGCCATGCCGGTGCCATGCCGTGCCATGCCGGTGCGATGCCGTGCCATGCCGGTGCCATGCCGTGCCATGCCGGTGCCATGCCGTGCCATGCCGGTGCCATGCCGTGCCATGCCGGTGCCATGCCGTGCCATGCCGGTGCCATGCCGTGCCATGCCGTGCCATGCCGGTGCCATGCCGTGCCATGCCGGTGCCATGCCGTGCCATTCCATGCCATTCCATGCCATTCCATGCCATTCCATGCCATTCCATGCCATTCCATGCCATTCCATGCCATTCCATGCCATTCCATGCCATTCCATGCCATTCCATGCCATTCCATGCCATTCCATGCCATTCCATGCCATTCCATGCCATTCCATGCCATTCCATGCCGTGCCATGCCGTGCCATGCCATTCCATGCCATTCCATGCCGTGCCATGCCGGTGCCATGCCGTGCCATGCCGGTGCCATGCCGGTGCCATGCCGTGCCATGCCGGTGCCATGCCGGTGCCATGCCGTGCCATGCCGGTGCCATGCCGTGCCATGCCGGTGCGATGCCGTGCCATGCCGGTGCCATGCCGTGCCATGCCGGTGCCATGCCGTGCCATGCCGGTGCCATGCCGTGCCATGCCGGTGCCATGCCGTGCCATGCCGGTGCCATGCCGTGCCATGCCGGTGCCATGCCGTGCCATGCCGGTGCCATGCCGTGCCATGCCGGTGCCATGCCGTGCCATGCCGTTGCCATGCCGTGCCATGCCGTGCCATGCCATTCCATGCCATTCCATGTCATTCCATGCCATTCCATGCCATTCCATGCCATTCCATGCCATTCCATGCCATTCCATGCCATTCCATGCCATTCCATGCCATTCCATGCCATTCCATGCCATTCCATGCCATTCCATGCCATTCCATGCCATTCCATGCCATTCCATGCCATTCCATGCCATTCCATGCCATTCCATGCCATTCCATGCCGTGCCATGCCGCGCCATGCCGTGCCATGCCATTCCATGCCATTCCATGCCGTGCCATATGCCGTGCCATGCCGGTGCCATGCCGTGCCATGCCGGTGCCATGCCGTGCCATGCCGGTGCCATGCCGGTGCCATGCCGTGCCATGCCGGTGCCATGCCGGTGCCATGCCGTGCCATGCCGGTGCCATGCCGTGCCATGCCGGTGCGATGCCGTGCCATGCCGGTGCCATGCCGTGCCATGCCGGTGCGATGCCGTGCCATGCCGGTGCCATGCCGTGCCATGCCGGTGCCATGCCGTGCCATGCCGGTGCCATGCCGTGCCATGCCGGTGCCATGCCGTGCCATGCCGGTGCCATGCCGTGCCATGCCGGTGCCATGCCGTGCCATGCCGTTGCCATGCCGTGCCATGCCGTGCCATGCCATTCCATGCCATTCCATGCCATTCCATGCCATTCCATGTCATTCCATGCCATTCCATGCCATTCCATGCCATTCCATGCCATTCCATGCCATTCCATGCCATTCCATGCCATTCCATGCCATTCCATGCCATTCCATGCCATTCCATGCCATTCAATGCCATTCCATGCCATTCAATGCCGTGCCATGCCGGTGCCATGCCGGTGCCATGCCGTGCCATGCCGTGCCATGCCGTGCCATGCCGTGCCATGCCATTCCATGCCATTCCATGCCAGTCCATGCCAGTCCATGCCAGTCCATGCCATTCCATGCCATTCCATGCCACTCAATGCGGTGCCATGCCGTGCCATGCCGTGCCATGCCGTGCCATGCCGTGCCATGCCGTGCCATGCCGTGCCATTCCGTGCCATTCAATGCCGTGCCATGCCGTGCCATGCCGTGCCATGCCGTGCCATGCCGTGCCATGCCGTGCCATGCCGTGCCATGCCGTGCCATGCCGTGCCATGCCGTGCCATGCCGTGCCATGCGGTGCCATGCCATTCCATGCCATTCCATGCCATTCAATGCCGTGCCATGCCATTCAATGCCGTGCCATGCCGTGCCATGCCGTGCCATGCCGGTGCCATGCCGGTGCCATGCCGTGCCATGCCGGTGCCATGCCGTGCCATGCCGGTGCCATGCCGTGCCATGCCGGTGCCATGCCGTGCCATGCCGGTGCCATGCCGTGCCATGCCGGTGCCATGCCGTGCCATGCCGGTGCCATGCCGTGCCATGCCGGTGCCATGCCGTGCCATGCCGGTGCCATGCCGTGCCATGCCGGTGCCATGCCGTGCCATGCCGGTGCCATGCCGTGCCATGCCGGTGCCATGCCGTGCCATGCCGTTGCCATGCCGTGCCATGCCGTGCCATGCCATTCCATGCCATTCCATGCCATTCCATGCCATTCCATGTCATTCCATGCCATTCCATGCCATTCCATGCCATTCCATGCCATTCCATGCCATTCCATGCCATTCCATGCCATTCCATGCCATTCCATGCCATTCCATGCCATTCCATGCCATTCCATGCCATTCCATGCCATTCCATGCCATTCCATGCCATTCCATGCCATTCCATGCCATTCCATGCCATTCCATGCCATTCCATGCCATTCCATGCCATTCCATGCCATTCCATGCCATTCAATGCCATTCCATGCCATTCAATGCCGTGCCATGCCGGTGCCATGCCGGTGCCATGCGGTGCCATGCCGGTGCCATGCCGGTGCCATGCCGTGCCATGCCGGTGCCATGCCGTGCCATGCCGGTGCCATGCCGGTGCCATGCCGTGCCATGCCGTGCCATGCCATTCCATGCCATTCCATGCCAGTCCATGCCAGTCCATGCCAGTCCATGCCATTCCATGCCATTCCATGCCATTCCATGCCACTCAATGCGGTGCCATGCCGTGCCATGCCGTGCCATGCCGTGCCATTCCGTGCCATTCAATGCCGTGCCATGCCGTGCCATGCCGTGCCATGCCGTGCCATGCCGTGCCATGCGGTGCCATGCCATTCCATGCCATTCCATGCCATTCCATGCCATTCAATGCCGTGCCATGCCATTCAATGCCGTGCCATGCCGTGCCATGCCGTGCCATGCCGGTGCCATGCCGGTGCCATGTCGTGCCATGCCGGTGCCATGCCGTGCCATGCCGGTGCCATGCCGTGCCATGCCGGTGCCATGCCGTGCCATGCCGGTGCCATGCCGTGCCATGCCGGTGCCATGCCGTGCCATGCCGGTGCCATGCCGTGCCATGCCGGTGCCATGCCGTGCCATGCCGGTGCCATGCCGTGCCATGCCGGTGCCATGCCGTGCCATGCCGGTGCCATGCCGTGCCATGCCGGTGCCATGCCGTGCCATGCCGGTGCCATGCCGTGCCATGCCGGTGCCATGCCGTGCCATGCCGGTGCCATGCCGTGCCATGCCGGTGCCATGCCGTGCCATGCCGGTGCCATGCCGGTGCCATGCCGGTGCCATGCCGGTGCCATGCCGTGCCATGCCGGTGCCATGCCGTGCCATGCCGGTGCCATGCCGTGCCATGCCGGTGCCATGCCGTGCCATGCCGGTGCCATGCCGTGCCATGCCGGTGCCATGCCGTGCCATGCCGGTGCCATGCCGTGCCATGCCGGTGCCATGCCGTGCCATGCCGGTGCCATGCCGTGCCATGCCGGTGCCATGCCGTGCCATGCCGGTGCCATGCCGTGCCATGCCGGTGCCATGCCGTGCCATGCCGGTGCCATGCCGTGCCATGCCGGTGCCATGCCGTGCCATGCCGGTGCCATGCCGTGCCATGCCGGTGCCATGCCGTGCCATGCCGGTGCCATGCCGTGCCATGCGGTGCCATGCCATTCCATGCCATTCCATGTCATTCCATGCCATTCCATGCCATTCCATGCCATTCCATGCCATTCCATGCCATTCCATGCCATTCCATGCCATTCCATGCCATTCCATGCCATTCCATGCCATTCCATGCCATTCCATGCCATTCCATGCCATTCCATCCCATTCCATGCCATTCCATGCCATTCCATGCCATTCCATGCCATTCCATGCCATTCCATGCCATTCCATGCCATTCCATGCCATTCCATGCCATTCCATGCCATTCCATGCCATTCCATGCCATTCCATGCCATTCAATGCCATTCCATGCCATTCAATGCCGTGCCATGCCGGTGCCATGCCGGTGCCATGCCGTGCCATGCCGGTGCCATGCCGGTGCCATGCCGTGCCATGCCGGTGCCATGCCGTGCCATGCCGGTGCCATGCCGGTGCCATGCCGTGCCATTCCATGCCATTCCATGCCAGTCCATGCCAGTCCATGCCAGTCCATGCCATTCCATGCCATTCCATGCCATTCCATGCCACTCAATGCGGTGCCATGCCGTGCCATGCCGTGCCATGCCGTGCCATTCCGTGCCATTCAATGCCGTGCCATGCCGTGCCATGCCGTGCCATGCCGTGCCATGCCGTGCCATGCGGTGCCATGCCATTCCATGCCATTCCATGCCATTCCATGCCATTCAATGCCGTGCCATGCCATTCAATGCCGTGCCATGCCGTGCCATGCCGTGCCATGCCGGTGCCATGCCGGTGCCATGTCGTGCCATGCCGGTGCCATGCCGTGCCATGCCGGTGCCATGCCGTGCCATGCCGGTGCCATGCCGTGCCATGCCGGTGCCATGCCGTGCCATGCCGGTGCCATGCCGTGCCATGCCGGTGCCATGCCGTGCCATGCCGGTGCCATGCCGTGCCATGCCGGTGCCATGCCGTGCCATGCCGGTGCCATGCCGTGCCATGCCGGTGCCATGCCGTGCCATGCCGGTGCCATACCGTGCCATGCCGGTGCCATGCCGTGCCATGCCGGTGCCATGCCGTGCCATGCCGGTGCCATGCCGTGCCATGCCGGTGCCATGCCGTGCCATGCCGGTGCCATGCCGTGCCATGCCGGTGCCATGCCGGTGCCATGCCGTGCCATGCCGGTGCCATGCCGTGCCATGCCGGTGCCATGCCGTGCCATGCCGGTGCCATGCCGTGCCATGCCGTGCCATGCCGGTGCCATGCCGTGCCATGCCGGTGCCATGCCGTGCCATGCCGGTGCCATGCCGTGCCATGCCGGTGCCATGCCGTGCCATGCGGTGCCATGCCATTCCATGCCATTCCATGTCATTCCATGCCATTCCATGCCATTCCATGCCATTCCATGCCATTCCATGCCATTCCATGCCATTCCATGCCATTCCATGCCATTCCATGCCATTCCATGCCATTCCATGCCATTCCATGCCATTCCATGCCATTCCATGCCATTCCATGCCATTCCATCCCATTCCATGCCATTCCATCCCATTCCATGCCATTCCATGCCATTCCATGCCATTCCATGCCATTCCATGCCATTCCATGCCATTCCATGCCATTCCATGCCATTCCATGCCATTCCATGCCATTCCATGCCATTCCATGCCATTCAATGCCATTCCATGCCATTCAATGCCGTGCCATGCCGGTGCCATGCCGGTGCCATGCCGGTGCCATGCCGTGCCATGCCGGTGCCATGCCGGTGCCATGCCGTGCCATGCCGGTGCCATGCCGTGCCATGCCGGTGCCATGCCGGTGCCATGCCGTGCCATTCCATGCCATTCCATGCCAGTCCATGCCAGTCCATGCCAGTCCATGCCATTCCATGCCATTCCATGCCATTCCATGCCACTCAATGCGGTGCCATGCCGTGCCATGCCGTGCCATGCCGTGCCATTCCGTGCCATTCAATGCCGTGCCATGCCGTGCCATGCCGTGCCATGCCGTGCCATGCCGTGCCATGCCGTGCCATGCGGTGCCATGCCATTCCATGCCATTCCATGCCATTCCATGCCATTCCATGCCATTCCATGCCATTCAATGCCGTGCCATGCCATTCAATGCCGTGCCATGCCGTGCCATGCCGTGCCATGCCGGTGCCATGCCGGTGCCATGTCGTGCCATGCCGGTGCCATGCCGTGCCATGCCGGTGCCATGCCGTGCCATGCCGGTGCCATGCCGTGCCATGCCGGTGCCATGCCGTGCCATGCCGGTGCCATGCCGTGCCATGCCGGTGCCATGCCGTGCCATGCCGGTGCCATGCCGTGCCATGCCGGTGCCATGCCGTGCCATGCCGGTGCCATGCCGTGCCATGCCGGTGCCATGCCGTGCCATGCCGGTGCCATGCCGTGCCATGCCGGTGCCATGCCGTGCCATGCCGGTGCCATGCCGTGCCATGCCGGTGCCATGCCGTGCCATGCCGGGGCCATGCCGGTGCCATGCCGGTGCCATGCCGGTGCCATGCCGTGCCATGCCGGTGCCATGCCGTGCCATGCCGGTGCCATGCCGTGCCATGCCGGTGCCATGCCGTGCCATGCCGGTGCCATGCCGTGCCATGCCGGTGCCATGCCGTGCCATGCCGGTGCCATGCCGTGCCATGCCGGTGCCATGCCGTGCCATGCCGGTGCCATGCCGTGCCATGCCGGTGCCATGCCGTGCCATGCCGGTGCCATGCCGTGCCATGCCGGTGCCATGCCGTGCCATGCCGGTGCCATGCCGTGCCATGCCGGTGCCATGCCGTGCCATGCCGGTGCCATGCCGTGCCATGCCGGTGCCATGCCGTGCCATGCCGGTGCCATGCCGTGCCATGCCGGTGCCATGCCGTGCCATGCCGTGCCATGCCGGTGCCATGCCGTGCCATGCCGGTGCCATGCCGTGCCATGCCGGTGCCATGCCGTGCCATGCCGGTGCCATGCCGTGCCATGCCGGTGCCATGCCGTGCCATGCGGTGCCATGCCATTCCATGCCATTCCATGTCATTCCATGCCATTCCATGCCATTCCATGCCATTCCATGCCATTCCATGCCATTCCATGCCATTCCATGCCATTCCATGCCATTCCATGCCATTCCATGCCATTCCATGCCATTCCATGCCATTCCATGCCATTCCATGCCATTCCATGCCATTCCATGCCATTCCATGCCATTCCATGCCATTCCATGCCATTCCATGCCATTCCATGCCATTCCATGCCATTCCATGCAATTCCATGCCATTCCATGCCATTCCATGTCATTCCATGCCATTCCATGCCATTCCATGCCATTCCATGCCATTCCATGCCATTCCATGCCATTCCATGCCATTCAATGCCGTGCCATGCCGTGCCATGCCGTGCCATGGCGTGCCATGCCGTGCCATGCCGGTGCCATGCCGTGCCATGCCGTGCCATGCCGTGCCATGCCGTGCCATGCCATTCCATGCCATTCCATGCCATTCCATGCCATTCCATGCCATTCAATGCCGTGCCATGCCGGTGCCATGCCGTGCCATGCCGTGCCATGCCGGTGCCATGCCGGTGCCATGCCGTGCCATGCCGGTGCCATGCCGTGCCATGCCGGTGCCATGCCGTGCCATGCCGGTGCCATGCCGTGCCATGCCGGTGCCATGCCGTGCCATGCCGGTGCCATGCCGTGCCATGCCGGTGCCATGCCGTGCCATGCCGGTGCCATGCCGTGCCATGCCGGTGCCATGCCGTGCCATGCCGTGCCATGCCGTGCCATGCCGTGCCATGCCGTGCCATGCCGGTTCCATGCCGGTGCCATGCCGGTGCCATGCCGGTGCCATGCCGTGCCATGCCGGTGCCATGCCGTGCCATGCCGTGCCATGCCATTCCATGCCATTCCATGCCATTCCATGCCATTCCATGCCATTCCATGCCATTCCATGCCATTCAATGCCGTGCCATGCCGTGCCATGCCGTGCCATGGCGTGCCATGCCGTGCCATGCCGGTGCCATGCCGTGCCATGCCGGTGCCATGCCGTGCCATGCCGTGCCATGCCGTGCCATGCCGTGCCATGCCGTGCCATGCGGTGCCATGCCATTCCATGCCATTCCATGCCATTCCATGCCATTCCATGCCATTCCATGCCATTCCATGCCATTCCATGCCATTCCATGCCATTCCATGCCATTCCATGCCATTCAATGCCGTGCCATGCCGGTGCCATGCCGTGCCATGCCGGTGCCATGCCGTGCCATGCGGTGCCATGCCATTCCATGCGGTGCCATGCCATTCCATGCCATTCCATGCCATTCCATGCCATTCCATGCCATTCCATGCCATTCCATGCCATTCAATGCCGTGCCATGCCGGTGCCATGCCGGTGCCATGCCGTGCCATGCCGGTGCCATGCCGTGCCATGCCGGTTCCATGCCGTGCCATGCCGGTGCCATGCCGTGCCATGCCGGTGCCATGCCGTGCCATGCCGGTGCCATGCCGTGCCATGCCGGTGCCATGCCGGTGCCATGCCGTGCCATGCCGGTGCCATGCCATGCCGTGCCATGCCGTTCCATGCCGTGCCATGCCGGTGCCATGCCGTGCCATGCCGGTGCCATGCCGTGCCATGCGGTGCCATGCCATTCCATGCCATTCCATGCCATTCCATGCCATTCCATGCCATTCCATGCCATTCCATGCCATTCCATGCCATTCCATGCCATTCCATGCCATTCCATGCCATTCCATGCCATTCCATGCCATTCCATGCCATTCCATGCCATTCCATGCCATTCCATGCCATTCCATGCCATTCCATGCCATTCCATGCCATTCCATGCCATTCCATGCCATTCCATGCCATTCCATGCCATTCCATGCCATTCAATGCCGTGCCATGCCGTGCCATGCCGTGCCATGCCGTGCCATGCCGTGCCATGCCGTGCCATGCCGGTGCCATGCCATTCCATGCCATTCCATGCCATTCCATGCCATTCCATGCCATTCCATGCCATTCCATGCCATTCCATGCCGTGCCATGCCGTGCCATGCCGTGCCATGCCGGTGCCATGCCGGTGCCATGCCGTGCCATGCCGGTGCCATGCCGGTGCCATGCCGTGCCATGCCGTGCCATGCCGGTGCCATGCCGTGCCATGCCGGTGCCATGCCGTGCCATGCCGTGCCATGCCGTGCCATGCCGTGCCATGCCGGTGCCATGCCGTGCCATGCCGGTGCCATGCCGTGCCATGCCGGTGCCATGCCGTGCCATGCCGGTGCCATGCCGTGCCATGCCGGTGCCATGCCGGTGCCATGCCGTGCCATGCCGTGCCATGCCGTGCCATGCCGTGCCATGCCGTGCCATGTCGTGCCATGCCGGTGCCATGCCGTGCCATGCCGGTGCCATGCCGTGCCATGCCATTCCATGCCATTCCATGCCATTCCATGCCATTCCATGCCATTCCATGCCATTCCATGCCATTCCATGCCATTCCATGCCATTCCATGCCATTCCATGCCATTCCATGCCATTCCATGCCATTCCATGCCATTCCATGCCATTCCATGCCATTCCATGCCATTCCATGCCATTCCATGCTATTCCATGCCATTCCATGCCATTCCATGCCATTCCATGCCATTCCATGCCATTCCATGCCATTCCATGCCATTCCATGCCATTCCATGCCATTCCATGCCATTCCATGCCATTCCATGCCATTCCATGCCATTCCGTGCCATTCCATGCCATTCCATGCCATTCCATGCCGTGCCATGCCGTGCCATGCCGTGCCATGCCGTGCCATGCCGGTGCCATGCCGGTGCCATGCCGTGCCATGCCGGTGCCATGCCGGTGCCATGCCGTGCCATGCCGTGCCATGCCGGTGCCATGCCGTGCCATGCCGGTGCCATGCCGGTGCCATGCCGTGCCATGCCGGTGCCATGCCGTGCCATGCCGGTGCCATGCCGTGCCATGCCGGTGCCATGCCGTGCCATGCCGGTGCCATGCCGTGCCATGCCGGTGCCATGCCGTGCCATGCCGGTGCCATGCCGTGCCATGCCGGTGCCATGCCGTGCCATGCCGGTGCCATGCCGTGCCATGCCGGTGCCATGCCGTGCCATGCCGGTGCCATGCCGTGCCATGCCGGTGCCATGCCGTGCCATGCCGGTGCCATGCCGTGCCATGCCGGTGCCATGCCGTGCCATGCCGGTGCCATGCCGGTGCCATGCCGTGCCATGCCGGTGCCATGCCGTGCCATGCCGGTGCCATGCCGTGCCATGCCGGTGCCATGCCGTGCCATGCCGTGCCATGCCGTGCCATGCCGGTGCCATGCCGTGCCATGCCGTGCCATGCCGGTGCCATGCCGTGCCATGCCGGTGCCATGCCGTGCCATGCCGGTGCCATTCCGTGCCATGCCGTGCCATGCCGGTGCCATGCCGTGCCATGCCGGTGCCATGCCGTGCCATGCCGTGCCATGCCGGTGCCATGCCGGTGCCATGCCGTGCCATGCCGGTGCCATGCCGTGCCATGCCGGTGCGATGCCGTGCCATGCCGGTGCCATGCCGTGCCATGCGGTGCCATGCCATTCCATGCGGTGCCATGCCATTCCATGCCATTCCATGCCATTCCATGCCATTCCATGCCATTCCATGCCATTCAATGCCGTGCCATGCCGGTGCCATGCCGGTGCCATGCCGTGCCATGCCGGTGCCATGCCGGTGCCATGCCGTGCCATGCCGGTGCCATGCCGTGCCATGCCGGTGCCATGCCGTGCCATGCCGGTGCCATGCCGTGCCATGCCGTGCCATGCGGTGCCATGCCGTGCCATGCGGTGCCATGCCATTCCATGCCATTCCATGCCATTCCATGCCATTCCATGCCATTCCATGCCATTCCATGCCATTCCATGCCATTCCATGCCATTCCACGCCATTCCATGCCATTCCACGCCATTCCATGCCATTCCACGCCATTCCATGCCATTCCACGCCATTCCATGCCATTCCATGCCATTCCATGCCATTCCATGCCATTCCATGCCATTCCATGCCATTCCATGCCATTCCATGCCATTCCATGCCATTCCATGCCATTCCATGCCATTCCATGCCATTCCATGCCATTCCATGCCATTCCATGCCATTCCATGCCATTCCATGCCATTCCATGCCATTCCATGCCATTCCATGCCATTCCATGCCATTCCATGCCATTCCATGCCATTCCATGCCATTCCATGCCATTCCATGCCATTCCATGCCATTCCATGCCATTCCATGCCATTCCATGCCATTCCATGCCATTCCATGCCATTCCATGCCATTCCATGCCATTCCATGCCATTCCATGCCATTCCATGCCATTCCATGCCATTCCATGCCATTCCATGCCATTCCATGCCATTCCATGCCATTCCATGCCATTCCATGCCATTCCATGCCATTCCATGCCATTCCATGCCATTCCATGCCATTCCATGCCATTCCATGCCATTCCATGCCATTCCATGCCATTCCATGCCATTCCATGCCATTCCATGCCATTCCATGCCATTCCATGCCATTCCATGCCATTCCATGCCATTCAATGCCGTGCCATGCCGTGCCATGCCGTGCCATGCCGTGCCATGCCGGTGCCATGCCGTGCCATGCCGGTGCCATGCCATTCCATGCCATTCCATGCCATTCCATGCCATTCCATGCCATTCCATGCCATTCCATGCCATTCCATGCCATTCCATGCCATTCCATGCCATTCCATGCCATTCCATGCCATTCCATGCCATTCCATGCCATTCCATGCCATTCCATGCCATTCCATGCCATTCCATGCCATTCCATGCCATTCCATGCCATTCCATGCCATTCCATGCCATTCCATGCCATTCCATGCCATTCCATGCCATTCCATGCCATTCCATGCCATTCCATGCCATTCCATGCCATTCCATGCCATTCCATGCCATTCCATGCCATTCCATGCCATTCCATGCCATTCCATGCCATTCCATGCCATTCCATGCCATTCCATGCCATTCCATGCCATTCCATGCCATTCCATGCCATTCCATGCCATTCCATGCCATTCCATGCCATTCCATGCCATTCCATGCCATTCCATGCCATTCCATGCCATTCCATGCCATTCCATGCCATTCCATGCCATTCCATGCCATTCCATGCCATTCCATGCCATTCCATGCCATTCCATGCCATTCCATGCCATTCCATGCCATTCCATGCCATTCCATGCCATTCCATGCCATTCCATGCCATTCCATGCCATTCCATGCCATTCCATGCCATTCCATGCCATTCCATGCCATTCCATGCCATTCCATGCCATTCCATGCCATTCCATGCCATTCCATGCCGTGCCATGCCGTGCCATGCCGTGCCATGCCGGTGCCATGCCGGTGCCATGCCGTGCCATGTCGGTGCCATGCCGTGCCATGCCGTGCCATGCCGTGCCATGCCGTGCCATGCCGTGCCATGCCGTGCCATGCCGTGCCATGCCGTGCCATGCCGTGCCATGCCGTGCCATGCCGTGCCATGCCGGTGCCATGCCGTGCCATGCCGTGCCATGCCGGTGCCATGCCGGTGCCATGCCGGTGCCATGCCGTGCCATGCCGGTGCCATGCCGTGCCATGCCGGTGCCATGCCGTGCCATGCCGGTGCCATGCCGTGCCATGCCGGTGCCATGCCGTGCCATGCCGGTGCCATGCCGTGCCATGCCGGTGCCATGCCGTGCCATGCCGGTGCCATGCCGTGCCATGCCGGTGCCATGCCGTGCCATGCCGGTGCCATGCCGTGCCATGCCGTGCCATGCCGGTGCCATGCCCTGCCATGCCATTCCATGCCATTCCATGCCATTCCATGCCATTCCATGCCATTCCATGCCATTCCATGCTATTCCATGCCATTCCATGCCATTCCATGCCATTCCATGCCATTCCATGCCATTCCATGCCATTCCATGCCATTCCATGCCATTCCATGCCATTCCATGCCATTCCGTGCCATTCCATGCCATTCCGTGCCATTCCATGCCGTGCCATGCCGTGCCATGCCATTCCATGCCATTCCGTGCCATTCCATGCCGTGCCATGCCGTGCCATGCCGTGCCATTCCATGCCGTGCCATGCCGTGCCATGCCGTGCCATGCCGGTGCCATGCCGTGCCATGCCGTGCCATGCCGTGCCATGCCGGTGCCATGCCGGTGCCATGCCGTGCCATGTCGGTGCCATGCCGTGCCATGCCGTGCCATGCCGTGCCATGCCGTGCCATGCCGTGCCATGCCGGTGCCATGCCGTGCCATGCCGTGCCATGCCGGTGCCATGCCGTGCCATGCCGGTGCCATGCCGGTGCCATGCCGGTGCCATGCCGTGCCATGCCGGTGCCATGCCGTGCCATGCCGGTGCCATGCCGTGCCATGCCGGTGCCATGCCGTGCCATGCCGGTGCCATGCCGTGCCATGCCGGTGCCATGCCGTGCCATGCCGGTGCCATGCCGTGCCATGCCGGTGCCATGCCGTGCCATGCCGGTGCCATGCCGTGCCATGCCGTGCCATGCCATTCCATGCCATTCCATGCCATTCCATGCCATTCCATGCCATTCCATGCCATTCCATGCCATTCCATGCCATTCCATGCCATTCCATGCCATTCCATGCCATTCCATGCCATTCCATGCCATTCCATGCCATTCCATGCCATTCCATGCCATTCCATGCCATTCCATGCCATTCCATGCCATTCCATGCCATTCCATGCCATTCCATGCCATTCCATGCCATTCCATGCCATTCCATGCCATTCCATGCCATTCCATGCCATTCCATGCCATTCCATGCCATTCCATGCCATTCCATGCCATTCCATGCCATTCCATGCCATTCCATGCCATTCCATGCCATTCCATGCCATTCCATGCCATTCCATGCCATTCCATGCCGTGCCATGCCGTGCCATGCCGTGCCATGCCGGTGCCATGCCGGTGCCATGCCGTGCCATGTCGGTGCCATGCCGTGCCATGCCGTGCCATGCCGTGCCATGCCGTGCCATGCCGTGCCATGCCGTGCCATGCCGTGCCATGCCGTGCCATGCCGTGCCATGCCGGTGCCATGCCGTGCCATGCCGTGCCATGCCGGTGCCATGCCGGTGCCATGCCGGTGCCATGCCGTGCCATGCCGGTGCCATGCCGTGCCATGCCGGTGCCATGCCGTGCCATGCCGGTGCCATGCCGTGCCATGCCGGTGCCATGCCGTGCCATGCCGGTGCCATGCCGTGCCATGCCGGTGCCATGCCGTGCCATGCCGGTGCCATGCCGTGCCATGCCGTGCCATGCCGGTGCCATGCCCTGCCATGCCATTCCATGCCATTCCATGCCATTCCATGCCATTCCATGCCATTCCATGCCATTCCATGCTATTCCATGCCATTCCATGCCATTCCATGCCATTCCATGCCATTCCATGCCATTCCATGCCATTCCATGCCATTCCATGCCATTCCATGCCATTCCATGCCATTCCATGCCATTCCGTGCCATTCCATGCCATTCCGTGCCATTCCATGCCGTGCCATGCCGTGCCATGCCATTCCATGCCATTCCGTGCCATTCCATGCCGTGCCATGCCGTGCCATGCCGTGCCATTCCATGCCGTGCCATGCCGGTGCCATGCCGTGCCATGCCGGTGCCATGCCGTGCCATGCCGGTGCCATGCCGGTGCCATGCCGTGCCATGCCGGTGCCATGCCGTGCCATGCCATTCCATGCCATTCCATGCCATTCCATGCCATTCCATGCCATTCCATGCCATTCCATGCCATTCCATGCCATTCCATGCCATTCCATGCCATTCCATGCCATTCCATGCCATTCCATGCTATTCCATGCCATTCCATGCCATTCCATGCCATTCCATGCCATTCCATGCCATTCAATGCCATTCCATGCCATTCAATGCCATTCCATGCCATTCAATGCCGTGCCATGCCGTGCCATGCCGGTGCCATGCCGGTGCCATGCCGTGCGATGCCGGTGCAATGCCGTGCCATGCCATTCCATGCCATTCCATGCCATTCCATGCCATTCCATGCCATTCCATGCCATTCCATGCCATTCCATGCCATTCCATGCCATTCCATGCCATTCCATGCCATTCCATGCCATTCCATGCCATTCCATGCCATTCCATGCCATTCCATGCCATTCCATGCCATTCCATGCCATTCCATGCCATTCCATGCCATTCCATGCCATTCCATGCCATTCCATGCCATTCCATGCCATTCCATGCCATTCCATGCCATTCCATGCCATTCCATGCCATTCCATGCCATTCAATGCCGTGCCATGCCGTGCCATGCCGTGCCATGGCGTGCCATGCCGTGCCATGCCGGTGCCATGCCGTGCCATGCCGTGCCATGCCGTGCCATGCCGTGCCATGCCATTCCATGCCATTCCATGCCATTCCATGCCATTCCATGCCATTCAATGCCGTGCCATGCCGGTGCCATGCCGTGCCATGCCGGTGCCATGCCGTGCCATGCCGTGCCATGCCGGTGCCATGCCGGTGCCATGCCGTGCCATGCCGGTGCCATGCCGTGCCATGCCGGTGCCATGCCGTGCCATGCCGGTGCCATGCCGTGCCATGCCGGTGCCATGCCGTGCCATGCCGGTGCCATGCCGTGCCATGCCGGTGCCATGCCGTGCCATGCCGGTGCCATGCCGTGCCATGCCGGTGCCATGCCGTGCCATGCCGGTGCAATGCCGTGCCATGCCGGTGCCATGCCGTGCCATGCCGTGCCATGCCGGTGCCATGCCGTGCCATGCCGGTGCCATGCCGTGCCATGCCGGTGCCATGCCGTGCCATGCCGGTGCCATGCCGTGCCATGCCATTCCATGCCATTCCATGCCATTCCATGCCATTCCATGCCATTCCATGCCATTCCATGCCATTCCATGCCATTCCATGCCATTCCATGCCATTCCATGCCATTCCATGCCATTCCATGCCATTCCATGCCATTCCATGCCATTCCATGCCATTCCATGCCATTCCATGCCATTCCATGCCATTCCATGCCATTCCATGCCATTCCATGCCATTCCATGCCATTCCATGCCATTCCATGCCATTCCATGCCATTCCATGCCATTCCATGCCATTCCATGCCATTCCATGCCATTCCATGCCATTCCATGCCATTCCATGCCGTGCCATGCCGTGCCATGCCGTGCCATGCCGTGCCATGCCGGTGCCATGCCGGTGCCATGCCGGTGCCATGCCGGTGCCATGCCGTGCCATGCCGGTGCAATGCCGTGCCATGCCGGTGCCATGCCGTGCCATGCCGGTGCCATGCCGGTGCCATGCCGTGCCATGCCGGTGCCATGCCGGTGCCATGCCGTGCCATGCCGGTGCCATGCCGTGCCATGCCGGTGCGATGCCGTGCCATGCCGGTGCCATGCCGTGCCATGCCGGTGCCATGCCGTGCCATGCCGGTGCCATGCCGTGCCATGCCGGTTCCATGCCGTGCCATGCCGGGGCCATGCCGGTGCCATGCCGGTGCCATGCCGGTGCCATGCCGTGCCATGCCGGTGCCATGCCGTGCCATGCCGGTGCCATGCCGTGCCATGCCGGTGCCATGCCGTGCCATGCCGTGCCATGCCGGTGCCATGCCGTGCCATGCCGGTGCCATGCCGTGCCATGCCGGTGCCATGCCGTGCCATGCCGGTGCCATGCCGTGCCATGCCGGTGCCATGCCGTGCCATGCGGTGCCATGCCATTCCATGCCATTCCATGTCATTCCATGCCATTCCATGCCATTTCATGCCATTCCATGCCATTCCATGCCATTCCATGCCATTCCATGCCATTCCATGCCATTCCATGCCATTCCATGCCATTCCATGCCATTCCATGCCATTCCATGCCATTCCATGCCATTCCATGCCATTCCATGCCATTCCATCCCATTCCATCCCATTCCATGCCATTCCATGCCATTCCATGCCATTCCATGCCATTCCATGCCATTCCATGCCATTCCATGCCATTCCATGCCATTCCATGCCATTCCATGCCATTCCATGCCATTCCATGCCATTCCATGCCATTCCATGCCATTCCATGCCATTCAATGCCATTCCATGCCATTCAATGCCGTGCCATGCCGGTGCCATGCCGTGCCATGCCGGTGCCATGCCGGTGCCATGCCGTGCCATGCCGGTGCCATGCCGTGCCATGCCGGTGCCATGCCGGTGCCATGCCGTGCCATTCCATGCCATTCCATGCCAGTCCATGCCAGTCCATGCCAGTCCATGCCATTCCATGCCATTCCATGCCATTCCATGCCACTCAATGCGGTGCCATGCCGTGCCATGCCGTGCCATGCCGTGCCATTCCGTGCCATTCAATGCCGTGCCATGCCGTGCCATGCCGTGCCATGCCGTGCCATGCCGTGCCATGCGGTGCCATGCCATTCCATGCCATTCCATGCCATTCCATGCCATTCAATGCCGTGCCATGCCATTCAATGCCGTGCCATGCCGTGCCATGCCGTGCCATGCCGGTGCCATGCCGGTGCCATGTCGTGCCATGCCGGTGCCATGCCGTGCCATGCCGGTGCCATGCCGTGCCATGCCGGTGCCATGCCGTGCCATGCCGGTGCCATGCCGTGCCATGCCGGTGCCATGCCGTGCCATGCCGGTGCCATGCCGTGCCATGCCGGTGCCATGCCGTGCCATGCCGGTGCCATGCCGTGCCATGCCGGTGCCATGCCGTGCCATGCCGGTGCCATGCCGTGCCATGCCGGTGCCATGCCGTGCCATGCCGGTGCCATGCCGTGCCATGCCGGTGCCATGCCGTGCCATGCCGGGGCCATGCCGGTGCCATGCCGGTGCCATGCCGGTGCCATGCCGTGCCATGCCGGTGCCATGCCGTGCCATGCCGGTGCCATGCCGTGCCATGCCGGTGCCATGCCGTGCCATGCCGGTGCCATGCCGTGCCATGCCGGTGCCATGCCGTGCCATGCCGGTGCCATGCCGTGCCATGCCGGTGCCATGCCGTGCCATGCCGGTGCCATGCCGTGCCATGCCGGTGCCATGCCGTGCCATGCCGGTGCCATGCCGTGCCATGCCGGTGCCATGCCGTGCCATGCCGGTGCCATGCCGTGCCATGCCGGTGCCATGCCGTGCCATGCCGGTGCCATGCCGTGCCATGCCGGTGCCATGCCGTGCCATGCCGGTGCCATGCCGTGCCATGCCGGTGCCATGCCGTGCCATGCCGGTGCCATGCCGTGCCATGCCGTGCCATGCCGGTGCCATGCCGTGCCATGCCGGTGCCATGCCGTGCCATGCCGGTGCCATGCCGTGCCATGCCGGTGCCATGCCGTGCCATGCCGGTGCCATGCCGTGCCATGCGGTGCCATGCCATTCCATGCCATTCCATGTCATTCCATGCCATTCCATGCCATTCCATGCCATTCCATGCCATTCCATGCCATTCCATGCCATTCCATGCCATTCCATGCCATTCCATGCCATTCCATGCCATTCCATGCCATTCCATGCCATTCCATGCCATTCCATGCCATTCCATGCCATTCCATGCCATTCCATGCCATTCCATGCCATTCCATGCCATTCCATGCCATTCCATGCCATTCCATGCCATTCCATGCCATTCAATGCCGTGCCATGCCGTGCCATGCCGTGCCATGGCGTGCCATGCCGTGCCATGCCGGTGCCATGCCGTGCCATGCCGTGCCATGCCGTGCCATGCCGTGCCATGCCATTCCATGCCATTCCATGCCATTCCATGCCATTCCATGCCATTCCATGCCATTCAATGCCGTGCCATGCCGGTGCCATGCCGTGCCATGCCGTGCCATGCCGGTGCCATGCCGGTGCCATGCCGTGCCATGCCGGTGCCATGCCGTGCCATGCCGGTGCCATGCCGTGCCATGCCGGTGCCATGCCGTGCCATGCCGGTGCCATGCCGTGCCATGCCGGTGCCATGCCGTGCCATGCCGGTGCCATGCCGTGCCATGCCGGTGCCATGCCGTGCCATGCCGTGCCATGCCGTGCCATGCCGTGCCATGCCGTGCCATGCCGGTTCCATGCCGGTGCCATGCCGGTGCCATGCCGGTGCCATGCCGTGCCATGCCGGTGCCATGCCGTGCCATGCCGTGCCATGCCATTCCATGCCATTCCATGCCATTCCATGCCATTCCATGCCATTCCATGCCATTCCATGCCATTCCATGCCATTCAATGCCGTGCCATGCCGTGCCATGCCGTGCCATGGCGTGCCATGCCGTGCCATGCCGGTGCCATGCCGTGCCATGCCGGTGCCATGCCGTGCCATGCCGTGCCATGCCGTGCCATGCCGTGCCATGCCGTGCCATGCGGTGCCATGCCATTCCATGCCATTCCATGCCATTCCATGCCATTCCATGCCATTCCATGCCATTCCATGCCATTCCATGCCATTCCATGCCATTCCATGCCATTCCATGCCATTCCATGCCGGTGCCATGCCGTGCCATGCCGGTGCCATGCCGTGCCATGCGGTGCCATGCCATTCCATGCGGTGCCATGCCATTCCATGCCATTCCATGCCATTCCATGCCATTCCATGCCATTCCATGCCATTCCATGCCATTCCATGCCATTCAATGCCGTGCCATGCCGGTGCCATGCCGGTGCCATGCCGGTGCCATGCCGTGCCATGCCGGTGCCATGCCGTGCCATGCCGGTTCCATGCCGTGCCATGCCGGTGCCATGCCGTGCCATGCCGGTGCCATGCCGTGCCATGCCGGTGCCATGCCGTGCCATGCCGGTGCCATGCCGGTGCCATGCCGTGCCATGCCGGTGCCATGCCATGCCGTGCCATGCCGTTCCATGCCGTGCCATGCCGGTGCCATGCCGTGCCATGCCGGTGCCATGCCGTGCCATGCGGTGCCATGCCATTCCATGCCATTCCATGCCATTCCATGCCATTCCATGCCATTCCATGCCATTCCATGCCATTCCATGCCATTCCATGCCATTCCATGCCATTCCATGCCATTCCATGCCATTCCATGCCATTCCATGCCATTCCATGCCATTCCATGCCATTCCATGCCATTCCATGCCATTCCATGCCATTCCATGCCATTCCATGCCATTCCATGCCATTCAATGCCGTGCCATGCCGTGCCATGCCGTGCCATGCCGTGCCATGCCGTGCCATGCCGTGCCATGCCGGTGCCATGCCATTCCATGCCATTCCATGCCATTCCATGCCATTCCATGCCATTCCATGCCATTCCATGCCATTCCATGCCATTCCATGCCATTCCATGCCGTGCCATGCCGTGCCATGCCGTGCCATGCCGGTGCCATGCCGTGCCATGCCGGTGCCATGCCGGTGCCATGCCGTGCCATGCCGTGCCATGCCGGTGCCATGCCGTGCCATGCCGGTGCCATGCCGTGCCATGCCGTGCCATGCCGTGCCATGCCGTGCCATGCCGGTGCCATGCCGTGCCATGCCGGTGCCATGCCGTGCCATGCCGGTGCCATGCCGTGCCATGCCGGTGCCATGCCGTGCCATGCCGGTGCCATGCCGGTGCCATGCCGTGCCATGCCGTGCCATGCCGTGCCATGCCGTGCCATGTCGTGCCATGCCGGTGCCATGCCGTGCCATGCCGGTGCCATGCCGTGCCATGCCATTCCATGCCATTCCATGCCATTCCATGCCATTCCATGCCATTCCATGCCATTCCATGCCATTCCATGCCATTCCATGCCATTCCATGCCATTCCATGCCATTCCATGCCATTCCATGCCATTCCATGCCATTCCATGCCATTCCATGCCATTCCATGCCATTCCATGCCATTCCATGCCATTCCATGCCATTCCATGCTATTCCATGCCATTCCATGCCATTCCATGCCATTCCATGCCATTCCATGCCATTCCATGCCATTCCATGCCATTCCATGCCATTCCATGCCATTCCATGCCATTCCATGCCATTCCATGCCATTCCATGCCATTCCATGCCATTCCGTGCCATTCCATGCCATTCCATGCCATTCCATGCCGTGCCATGCCGTGCCATGCCGTGCCATGCCGTGCCATGCCGGTGCCATGCCGGTGCCATGCCGTGCCATGCCGGTGCCATGCCGGTGCCATGCCGTGCCATGCCGTGCCATGCCGGTGCCATGCCGTGCCATGCCGGTGCCATGCCGGTGCCATGCCGTGCCATGCCGGTGCCATGCCGTGCCATGCCGGTGCCATGCCGTGCCATGCCGGTGCCATGCCGTGCCATGCCGGTGCCATGCCGTGCCATGCCGGTGCCATGCCGTGCCATGCCGGTGCCATGCCGTGCCATGCCGGTGCCATGCCGTGCCATGCCGGTGCCATGCCGTGCCATGCCGGTGCCATGCCGTGCCATGCCGGTGCCATGCCGTGCCATGCCGGTGCCATGCCGTGCCATGCCGGTGCCATGCCGTGCCATGCCGGTGCCATGCCGTGCCATGCCGGTGCCATGCCGGTGCCATGCCGTGCCATGCCGGTGCCATGCCGTGCCATGCCGGTGCCATGCCGTGCCATGCCGGTGCCATGCCGTGCCATGCCGTGCCATGCCGTGCCATGCCGGTGCCATGCCGTGCCATGCCGTGCCATGCCGGTGCCATGCCGTGCCATGCCGTGCCATGCCGGTGCCATGCCGTGCCATGCCGTGCCATGCCGTGCCATGCCGTGCCATGCCGTGCCATGCCGGTGCCATGCCGTGCCATGCCGGTGCCATGCCGTGCCATGCCGGTGCCATGCCGTGCCATGCCGGTGCCATGCCGTGCCATGCCGGTGCCATGCCGTGCCATGCCGGTGCCATGCCGTGCCATGCCGTGCCATGCCGGTGCCATGCCGTGCCATGCCGTGCCATGCCGGTGCCATGCCGGTGCCATGCCGGTGCCATGCCGTGCCATGCCGGTGCCATGCCGTGCCATGCCGGTGCCATGCCGTGCCATGCCGGTGCCATGCCGTGCCATGCCATTCCATGCCATTCCATGCCATTCCATGCCATTCCATGCCATTCCATGCCATTCCATGCCATTCCATGCCATTCCATGCTATTCCATGCCATTCCATGCCATTCCATGCCATTCCATGCCATTCCATGCCATTCCATGCCATTCCATGCCATTCCATGCCATTCCATGCCATTCCATGCCATTCCATGCCATTCCATGCCATTCCATGCCATTCCATGCCATTCCATGCCATTCCATGCCATTCCATGCCATTCCATGCCATTCCATGCCATTCCATGCCATTCCATGCCATTCCATGCCATTCCATGCCATTCCATGCCATTCCATGCCATTCCATGCCATTCCATGCCATTCCATGCCATTCCATGCCATTCCATGCCATTCCATGCCATTCCATGCCATTCCATGCCATTCCATGCCGTGCCATGCCGTGCCATGCCGGTGCCATGCCGGTGCCATGCCGTGCCATGCCGGTGCCATGCCGTGCCATGCCGGTGCCATGCCGTGCCATGCGGTGCCATGCCATTCCATGCCATTCCATGCCATTCCATGCCATTCCATGCCATTCAATGCCATTCCATGCCATTCAATGCCGTGCCATGCCGTGCCATGCCGGTGCGATGCCGGTGCAATGCCGTGCCATGCCGGTGCCATGCCGGTGCCATGCCGTGCCATGCCGTGCCATGCCGGTGCCATGCCGTGCCATGCCGTGCCATGCCGGTGCCATGCCGGTGCCATGCCGGTGCCATGCCGGTGCCATGCCGGTGCCATGCCGGTGCCATGCCGGTGCCATGCCGTGCCATGCCGGTGCAATGCCGTGCCATGCCGGTGCCATGCCGTGCCATGCCGTGCCATGCCGGTGCCATGCCGTGCCATGCCGGTGCCATGCCGTGCCATGCCGGTGCCATGCCGTGCCATGCCGGTGCCATGCCGTGCCATGCCATTCCATGCCATTCCATGCCATTCCATGCCATTCCATGCCATTCCATGCCATTCCATGCCATTCCATGCCATTCCATGCCATTCCATGCCATTCCATGCCATTCCATGCCATTCCATGCCATTCCATGCCATTCCATGCCATTCCATGCCATTCCATGCCATTCCATGCCATTCCATGCCATTCCATGCCATTCCATGCCATTCCATGCCATTCCATGCCATTCCATGCCATTCCATGCCATTCCATGCCATTCCATGCCATTCCATGCCATTCCATGCCATTCCATGCCATTCCATGCCGTGCCATGCCGTGCCATGCCGGTGCCATGCCGTGCCATGCCGGTGCCATGCCGTGCCATGCCGGTGCCATGCCGGTGCCATGCCGTGCCATGCCGGTGCCATGCCGTGCCATGCCGGTGCCATGCCGTGCCATGCCGTGCCATGCCATTCCATGCCATTCCATGCCATTCCATGCCATTCCATGCCATTCCATGTCATTCCATGCCATTCCATGCCATTCCATGCCATTCCATGCCATTCCATGCCATTCCATGCCATTCCATGCCATTCCATGCCATTCCATGCCATTCCATGCCATTCCATGCCATTCCATGCCATTCCATGCCATTCCATGCCATTCCATGCCATTCCATGCCATTCCATGCCATTCCATGCCATTCCATGCCATTCCATGCCATTCCATGCCATTCCATGCCATTCCATGCCATTCCATGCCATTCCATGCCATTCCATGCCATTCCATGCCATTCCATGCCATTCCATGCCATTCCATGCCATTCCATGCCATTCCATGCCATTCCATGCCATTCAATGCCATTCCATGCCATTCAATGCCGTGCCATGCCGGTGCCATGCCGGTGCCATGCCGTGCCATGCCGGTGCGATGCCGTGCCATGCCGGTGCCATGCCGTGCCATGCCGGTGCCATGCCGTGCCATGCCGGTGCCATGCCGTGCCATGCCGGTGCCATGCCGTGCCATGCCGTGCCATGCCGGTGCCATGCCGTGCCATGCCGGTGCCATGCCGTGCCATTCCATGCCATTCCATGCCATTCCATGCCATTCCATGCCATTCCATGCCATTCCATGCCATTCCATGCCATTCCATGCCATTCCATGCCATTCCATGCCATTCCATGCCATTCCATGCCATTCCATGCCATTCCATGCCGTGCCATGCCGTGCCATGCCGTGCCATGCCATTCCATGCCATTCCATGCCGTGCCATGCCGGTGCCATGCCGTGCCATGCCGGTGCCATGCCGGTGCCATGCCGTGCCATGCCGGTGCCATGCCATTCCATGCCATTCCATGCCGTGCCATGCCGGTGCCATGCCGGTGCCATGCCGGTGCCATGCCGGTGCCATGCCGTGCCATGCCGGTGCCATGCCGTGCCATGCCGGTGCCATGCCGTGCCATGCCGGTGCCATTCCGTGCCATGCCGTGCCATGCCGGTGCCATGCCGTGCCATGCCGGTGCCATGCCGTGCCATGCCGTGCCATGCCGGTGCCATGCCGGTGCCATGCCGTGCCATGCCGTGCCATGCCGGTGCCATGCCGTGCCATGCCGGTGCGATGCCGTGCCATGCCGGTGCCATGCCGGTGCCATGCCGTGCCATGCCGTGCCATGCCGGTGCCATGCCATTCCATGCCATTCCATGCCATTCCATGCCATTCCATGCCATTCAATGCCGTGCCATGCCGGTGCCATGCCGTGCCATGCCGTGCCATGCCGGTGCCATGCCGGTGCCATGCCGTGCCATGCCGGTGCCATGCCGTGCCATGCCGGTGCCATGCCGTGCCATGCCGGTGCCATGCCGTGCCATGCCGGTGCCATGCCGTGCCATGCCGGTGCCATGCCGTGCCATGCCGGTGCCATGCCGTGCCATGCCGGTGCCATGCCGTGCCATGCCGTGCCATGCCGTGCCATGCCGTGCCATGCCGTGCCATGCCGTGCCATGCCGTGCCATGCCGGTTCCATGCCGGTGCCATGCCGGTGCCATGCCGGTGCCATGCCGTGCCATGCCGGTGCCATGCCGTGCCATGCCGTGCCATGCCATTCCATGCCATTCCATGCCATTCCATGCCATTCCATGCCATTCCATGCCATTCCATGCCATTCAATGCCGTGCCATGCCGTGCCATGCCGTGCCATGGCGTGCCATGCCGTGCCATGCCGGTGCCATGCCGTGCCATGCCGGTGCCATGCCGTGCCATGCCGTGCCATGCCGTGCCATGCCGTGCCATGCCGTGCCATGCGGTGCCATGCCATTCCATGCCATTCCATGCCATTCCATGCCATTCCATGCCATTCCATGCCATTCCATGCCATTCCATGCCATTCCATGCCATTCCATGCCATTCAATGCCGTGCCATGCCGGTGCCATGCCGTGCCATGCCGGTGCCATGCCGTGCCATGCGGTGCCATGCCATTCCATGCGGTGCCATGCCATTCCATGCCATTCCATGCCATTCCATGCCATTCCATGCCATTCCATGCCATTCCATGCCATTCCATGCCATTCCATGCCATTCCATGCCATTCCATGCCATTCCATGCCATTCCATGCCATTCCATGCCATTCCATGCCATTCCATGCCATTCCATGCCATTCCATGCCATTCCATGCCATTCCATGCCATTCCATGCCGTGCCATGCCGTGCCATGCCGGTGCCATGCCGGTGCCATGCCGTGCCATGCCGGTGCCATGCCGTGCCATGCCGGTGCCATGCCGTGCCATGCGGTGCCATGCCATTCCATGCCATTCCATGCCATTCCATGCCATTCCATGCCATTCAATGCCATTCCATGCCATTCAATGCCGTGCCATGCCGTGCCATGCCGGTGCGATGCCGGTGCAATGCCGTGCCATGCCGGTGCCATGCCGGTGCCATGCCGTGCCATGCCGTGCCATGCCGGTGCCATGCCGTGCCATGCCGTGCCATGCCGGTGCCATGCCGGTGCCATGCCGGTGCCATGCCGGTGCCATGCCGGTGCCATGCCGGTGCCATGCCGTGCCATGCCGGTGCAATGCCGTGCCATGCCGGTGCCATGCCGTGCCATGCCGTGCCATGCCGGTGCCATGCCGTGCCATGCCGGTGCCATGCCGTGCCATGCCGGTGCCATGCCGTGCCATGCCGGTGCCATGCCGTGCCATGCCATTCCATGCCATTCCATGCCATTCCATGCCATTCCATGCCATTCCATGCCATTCCATGCCATTCCATGCCATTCCATGCCATTCCATGCCATTCCATGCCATTCCATGCCATTCCATGCCATTCCATGCCATTCCATGCCATTCCATGCCATTCCATGCCATTCCATGCCATTCCATGCCATTCCATGCCATTCCATGCCATTCCATGCCATTCCATGCCATTCCATGCCATTCCATGCCATTCCATGCCATTCCATGCCATTCCATGCCATTCCATGCCATTCCATGCCATTCCATGCCATTCCATGCCGTGCCATGCCGTGCCATGCCGGTGCCATGCCGTGCCATGCCGGTGCCATGCCGTGCCATGCCGGTGCCATGCCGGTGCCATGCCGTGCCATGCCGGTGCCATGCCGTGCCATGCCGGTGCCATGCCGTGCCATGCCGTGCCATGCCATTCCATGCCATTCCATGCCATTCCATGCCATTCCATGCCATTCCATGTCATTCCATGCCATTCCATGCCATTCCATGCCATTCCATGCCATTCCATGCCATTCCATGCCATTCCATGCCATTCCATGCCATTCCATGCCATTCCATGCCATTCCATGCCATTCCATGCCATTCCATGCCATTCCATGCCATTCCATGCCATTCCATGCCATTCCATGCCATTCCATGCCATTCCATGCCATTCCATGCCATTCCATGCCATTCCATGCCATTCCATGCCATTCCATGCCATTCCATGCCATTCCATGCCATTCCATGCCATTCCATGCCATTCCATGCCATTCCATGCCATTCCATGCCATTCCATGCCATTCCATGCCATTCCATGCCATTCCATGCCATTCCATGCCATTCAATGCCATTCCATGCCATTCAATGCCGTGCCATGCCGGTGCCATGCCGGTGCCATGCCGTGCCATGCCGGTGCGATGCCGTGCCATGCCGGTGCCATGCCGTGCCATGCCGGTGCCATGCCGTGCCATGCCGGTGCCATGCCGTGCCATGCCGGTGCCATGCCGTGCCATGCCGTGCCATGCCGGTGCCATGCCGTGCCATGCCGGTGCCATGCCGTGCCATTCCATGCCATTCCATGCCATTCCATGCCATTCCATGCCATTCCATGCCATTCCATGCCATTCCATGCCATTCCATGCCATTCCATGCCATTCCATGCCATTCCATGCCATTCCATGCCGTGCCATGCCGTGCCATGCCGTGCCATGCCATTCCATGCCATTCCATGCCGTGCCATGCCGGTGCCATGCCGTGCCATGCCGGTGCCATGCCGGTGCCATGCCGTGCCATGCCGGTGCCATGCCATTCCATGCCATTCCATGCCGTGCCATGCCGGTGCCATGCCGGTGCCATGCCGGTGCCATGCCGGTGCCATGCCGTGCCATGCCGGTGCCATGCCGTGCCATGCCGGTGCCATGCCGTGCCATGCCGGTGCCATTCCGTGCCATGCCGTGCCATGCCGGTGCCATGCCGTGCCATGCCGGTGCCATGCCGTGCCATGCCGTGCCATGCCGGTGCCATGCCGGTGCCATGCCGTGCCATGCCGTGCCATGCCGGTGCCATGCCGTGCCATGCCGGTGCGATGCCGTGCCATGCCGGTGCCATGCCGGTGCCATGCCGTGCCATGCCGTGCCATGCCGGTGCCATGCCGTGCCATGCCGGTGCCATGCCGTGCCATTCCATGCCATTCCATGCCATTCCATGCCATTCCATGCCATTCCATGCCATTCCATGCCATTCCATGCCATTCCATGCCATTCCATGCCATTCCATGCCATTCCATGCCATTCCATGCCATTCCATGCCATTCCATGCCGTGCCATGCCGTGCCATGCCGTGCCATGCCATTCCATGCCATTCCATGCCGTGCCATGCCGGTGCCATGCCGTGCCATGCCGGTGCCATGCCGGTGCCATGCCGTGCCATGCCGGTGCCATGCCATTCCATGCCATTCCATGCCGTGCCATGCCGGTGCCATGCCGGTGCCATGCCGGTGCCATGCCGGTGCCATGCCGTGCCATGCCGGTGCCATGCCGTGCCATGCCGGTGCCATTCCGTGCCATGCCGTGCCATGCCGGTGCCATGCCGTGCCATGCCGGTGCCATGCCGTGCCATGCCGTGCCATGCCGGTGCCATGCCGGTGCCATGCCGTGCCATGCCGGTGCCATGCCGTGCCATGCCGGTGCGATGCCGTGCCATGTCGGTGCCATGCCGTGCCATGCCGGTGCCATGCCGTGCCATGCCGGTGCCATGCCGTGCCATGCCGGTGCCATGCCGTGCCATGCCGGTGCCATGCCGTGCCATGCCGGTGCCATGCCGTGCCATGCCGGTGCCATGCCGTGCCATGCGGTGCCATGCCATTCCATGCCATTCCATGTCATTCCATGCCATTCCATGCCATTCCATGCCATTCCATGCCATTCCATGCCATTCCATGCCATTCCATGCCATTCCATGCCATTCCATGCCATTCCATGCCATTCCATGCCATTCCATGCCATTCCATGCCATTCCATGCCATTCCATGCCATTCCATGCCATTCCATGCCATTCCATGCCATTCCATGCCATTCCATGCCATTCCATGCCATTCCATGCCATTCCATGCCATTCCATGCCATTCCATGCCATTCCATGCCATTCCATGCCATTCCATGCCATTCCATGCCATTCCATGCCATTCCATGCCATTCCATGCCATTCAATGCCGTGCCATGCCGTGCCATGCCGTGCCATGGCGTGCCATGCCGTGCCATGCCGGTGCCATGCCGTGCCATGCCGTGCCATGCCGTGCCATGCCGTGCCATGCCATTCCATGCCATTCCATGCCATTCCATGCCATTCCATGCCATTCAATGCCGTGCCATGCCGGTGCCATGCCGTGCCATGCCGTGCCATGCCGGTGCCATGCCGGTGCCATGCCGTGCCATGCCGGTGCCATGCCGTGCCATGCCGGTGCCATGCCGTGCCATGCCGGTGCCATGCCGTGCCATGCCGGTGCCATGCCGTGCCATGCCGGTGCCATGCCGTGCCATGCCGGTGCCATGCCGTGCCATGCCGGTGCCATGCCGTGCCATGCCGGTGCCATGCCGTGCCATGCCGTGCCATGCCGTGCCATGCCGTGCCATGCCGTGCCATGCCGTGCCATGCCGGTTCCATGCCGGTGCCATGCCGGTGCCATGCCGGTGCCATGCCGTGCCATGCCGGTGCCATGCCGTGCCATGCCGTGCCATGCCATTCCATGCCATTCCATGCCATTCCATGCCATTCCATGCCATTCCATGCCATTCCATGCCATTCAATGCCGTGCCATGCCGTGCCATGCCGTGCCATGGCGTGCCATGCCGTGCCATGCCGGTGCCATGCCGTGCCATGCCGGTGCCATGCCGTGCCATGCCGTGCCATGCCGTGCCATGCCGTGCCATGCCGTGCCATGCGGTGCCATGCCATTCCATGCCATTCCATGCCATTCCATGCCATTCCATGCCATTCCATGCCATTCCATGCCATTCCATGCCATTCCATGCCATTCCATGCCATTCAATGCCGTGCCATGCCGGTGCCATGCCGTGCCATGCCGGTGCCATGCCGTGCCATGCGGTGCCATGCCATTCCATGCGGTGCCATGCCATTCCATGCCATTCCATGCCATTCCATGCCATTCCATGCCATTCCATGCCATTCCATGCCATTCCATGCCATTCCATGCCATTCCATGCCATTCAATGCCGTGCCATGCCGGTGCCATGCCGGTGCCATGCCGTGCCATGCCGGTGCCATGCCGTGCCATGCCGGTTCCATGCCGTGCCATGCCGGTGCCATGCCGTGCCATGCCGGTGCCATGCCGTGCCATGCCGGTGCCATGCCGTGCCATGCCGGTGCCATGCCGGTGCCATGCCGTGCCATGCCGGTGCCATGCCATGCCGTGCCATGCCGTTCCATGCCGTGCCATGCCGGTGCCATGCCGTGCCATGCCGGTGCCATGCCGTGCCATGCGGTGCCATGCCATTCCATGCCATTCCATGCCATTCCATGCCATTCCATGCCATTCCATGCCATTCCATGCCATTCCATGCCATTCCATGCCATTCCATGCCATTCCATGCCATTCCATGCCATTCCATGCCATTCCATGCCATTCCATGCCATTCCATGCCATTCCATGCCATTCCATGCCATTCCATGCCATTCCATGCCATTCCATGCCATTCCATGCCATTCCATGCCATTCCATGCCATTCCATGCCATTCCATGCCATTCCATGCCATTCAATGCCGTGCCATGCCGTGCCATGCCGTGCCATGCCGTGCCATGCCGTGCCATGCCGTGCCATGCCGGTGCCATGCCATTCCATGCCATTCCATGCCATTCCATGCCATTCCATGCCATTCCATGCCATTCCATGCCATTCCATGCCATTCCATGCCGTGCCATGCCGTGCCATGCCGTGCCATGCCGGTGCCATGCCGGTGCCATGCCGTGCCATGCCGGTGCCATGCCGGTGCCATGCCGTGCCATGCCGTGCCATGCCGGTGCCATGCCGTGCCATGCCGGTGCCATGCCGTGCCATGCCGTGCCATGCCGTGCCATGCCGTGCCATGCCGGTGCCATGCCGTGCCATGCCGGTGCCATGCCGTGCCATGCCGGTGCCATGCCGTGCCATGCCGGTGCCATGCCGGTGCCATGCCGTGCCATGCCGTGCCATGCCGTGCCATGCCGTGCCATGTCGTGCCATGCCGGTGCCATGCCGTGCCATGCCGGTGCCATGCCGTGCCATGCCATTCCATGCCATTCCATGCCATTCCATGCCATTCCATGCCATTCCATGCCATTCCATGCCATTCCATGCCATTCCATGCCATTCCATGCCATTCCATGCCATTCCATGCCATTCCATGCCATTCCATGCCATTCCATGCCATTCCATGCTATTCCATGCCATTCCATGCCATTCCATGCCATTCCATGCCATTCCATGCCATTCCATGCCATTCCATGCCATTCCATGCCATTCCATGCCATTCCATGCCATTCCATGCCATTCCATGCCATTCCATGCCATTCCGTGCCATTCCATGCCATTCCATGCCATTCCATGCCGTGCCATGCCGTGCCATGCCGTGCCATGCCGTGCCATGCCGGTGCCATGCCGGTGCCATGCCGTGCCATGCCGGTGCCATGCCGGTGCCATGCCGTGCCATGCCGTGCCATGCCGGTGCCATGCCGTGCCATGCCGGTGCCATGCCGGTGCCATGCCGTGCCATGCCGGTGCCATGCCGTGCCATGCCGGTGCCATGCCGTGCCATGCCGGTGCCATGCCGTGCCATGCCGGTGCCATGCCGTGCCATGCCGGTGCCATGCCGTGCCATGCCGGTGCCATGCCGTGCCATGCCGGTGCCATGCCGTGCCATGCCGGTGCCATGCCGTGCCATGCCGGTGCCATGCCGTGCCATGCCGGTGCCATGCCGTGCCATGCCGGTGCCATGCCGTGCCATGCCGGTGCCATGCCGTGCCATGCCGGTGCCATGCCGTGCCATGCCGGTGCCATGCCGTGCCATGCCGGTGCCATGCCGTGCCATGCCGGTGCCATGCCGGTGCCATGCCGTGCCATGCCGGTGCCATGCCGTGCCATGCCGGTGCCATGCCGTGCCATGCCGGTGCCATGCCGTGCCATGCCGTGCCATGCCGTGCCATGCCGGTGCCATGCCGTGCCATGCCGTGCCATGCCGGTGCCATGCCGTGCCATGCCGGTGCCATGCCGTGCCATGCCGTGCCATGCCGTGCCATGCCGTGCCATGCCGTGCCATGCCGTGCCATGCCGGTGCCATGCCGTGCCATGCCGGTGCCATGCCGTGCCATGCCGGTGCCATGCCGTGCCATGCCGGTGCCATGCCGTGCCATGCCGGTGCCATGCCGTGCCATGCCGGTGCCATGCCGTGCCATGCCGTGCCATGCCGGTGCCATGCCGGTGCCATGCCGGTGCCATGCCGTGCCATGCCGGTGCCATGCCGTGCCATGCCGGTGCCATGCCGTGCCATGCCGGTGCCATGCCGTGCCATGCCGGTGCCATGCCGTGCCATGCCATTCCATGCCATTCCATGCCATTCCATGCCATTCCATGCCATTCCATGCCATTCCATGCCATTCCATGCCATTCCATGCTATTCCATGCCATTCCATGCCATTCCATGCCATTCCATGCCATTCCATGCCATTCCATGCCATTCCATGCCATTCCATGCCATTCCATGCCATTCCATGCCATTCCATGCCATTCCATGCCATTCCATGCCATTCCATGCCATTCCATGCCATTCCATGCCATTCCATGCCATTCCATGCCATTCCATGCCATTCCATGCCATTCCATGCCATTCCATGCCATTCCATGCCATTCCATGCCATTCCATGCCATTCCATGCCATTCCATGCCATTCCATGCCATTCCATGCCATTCCATGCCATTCCATGCCATTCCATGCCATTCCATGCCATTCCATGCCATTCCATGCCGTGCCATGCCGTGCCATGCCGGTGCCATGCCGGTGCCATGCCGTGCCATGCCGGTGCCATGCCGTGCCATGCCGGTGCCATGCCGTGCCATGCGGTGCCATGCCATTCCATGCCATTCCATGCCATTCCATGCCATTCCATGCCATTCCATGCCATTCAATGCCATTCCATGCCATTCAATGCCGTGCCATGCCGTGCCATGCCGGTGCCATGCCGGTGCCATGCCGTGCGATGCCGGTGCAATGCCGTGCCATGCCGGTGCCATGCCGGTGCCATGCCGTGCCATGCCGTGCCATGCCGGTGCCATGCCGTGCCATGCCGTGCCATGCCGGTGCCATGCCGGTGCCATGCCGGTGCCATGCCGGTGCCATGCCGGTGCCATGCCGGTGCCATGCCGTGCCATGCCGGTGCAATGCCGTGCCATGCCGGTGCCATGCCGTGCCATGCCGTGCCATGCCGGTGCCATGCCGTGCCATGCCGGTGCCATGCCGTGCCATGCCGGTGCCATGCCGTGCCATGCCGGTGCCATGCCGTGCCATGCCGGTGCCATGCCGTGCCATGCCATTCCATGCCATTCCATGCCATTCCATGCCATTCCATGCCATTCCATGCCATTCCATGCCATTCCATGCCATTCCATGCCATTCCATGCCATTCCATGCCATTCCATGCCATTCCATGCCATTCCATGCCATTCCATGCCATTCCATGCCATTCCATGCCATTCCATGCCATTCCATGCCATTCCATGCCATTCCATGCCATTCCATGCCATTCCATGCCATTCCATGCCATTCCATGCCATTCCATGCCATTCCATGCCATTCCATGCCATTCCATGCCATTCCATGCCATTCCATGCCATTCCATGCCATTCCATGCCATTCCATGCCATTCCATGCCATTCCATGCCGTGCCATGCCGTGCCATGCCGGTGCCATGCCGTGCCATGCCGGTGCCATGCCGTGCCATGCCGGTGCCATGCCGGTGCCATGCCGTGCCATGCCGGTGCCATGCCGTGCCATGCCGGTGCCATGCCGTGCCATGCCGTGCCATGCCATTCCATGCCATTCCATGCCATTCCATGCCATTCCATGCCATTCCATGTCATTCCATGCCATTCCATGCCATTCCATGCCATTCCATGCCATTCCATGCCATTCCATGCCATTCCATGCCATTCCATGCCATTCCATGCCATTCCATGCCATTCCATGCCATTCCATGCCATTCCATGCCATTCCATGCCATTCCATGCCATTCCATGCCATTCCATGCCATTCCATGCCATTCCATGCCATTCCATGCCATTCCATGCCATTCCATGCCATTCCATGCCATTCCATGCCATTCCATGCCATTCCATGCCATTCCATGCCATTCCATGCCATTCCATGCCATTCCATGCCATTCCATGCCATTCCATGCCATTCCATGCCATTCCATGCCATTCAATGCCATTCCATGCCATTCAATGCCGTGCCATGCCGGTGCCATGCCGGTGCCATGCCGTGCCATGCCGGTGCCATGCCGTGCCATGCCGGTGCCATGCCGTGCCATGCCGGTGCCATGCCGTGCCATGCCGGTGCCATGCCGTGCCATGCCGGTGCCATGCCGTGCCATGCCGTGCCATGCCGGTGCCATGCCGTGCCATGCCGGTGCCATGCCGTGCCATTCCATGCCATTCCATGCCATTCCATGCCATTCCATGCCATTCCATGCCATTCCATGCCATTCCATGCCATTCCATGCCATTCCATGCCATTCCATGCCATTCCATGCCATTCCATGCCGTGCCATGCCGTGCCATGCCGTGCCATGCCATTCCATGCCATTCCATGCCGTGCCATGCCGGTGCCATGCCGTGCCATGCCGGTGCCATGCCGGTGCCATGCCGTGCCATGCCGGTGCCATGCCATTCCATGCCATTCCATGCCGTGCCATGCCGGTGCCATGCCGGTGCCATGCCGGTGCCATGCCGGTGCCATGCCGTGCCATGCCGGTGCCATGCCGTGCCATGCCGGTGCCATGCCGTGCCATGCCGGTGCCATTCCGTGCCATGCCGTGCCATGCCGGTGCCATGCCGTGCCATGCCGGTGCCATGCCGTGCCATGCCGTGCCATGCCGGTGCCATGCCGGTGCCATGCCGTGCCATGCCGGTGCCATGCCGTGCCATGCCGGTGCGATGCCGTGCCATGCCGGTGCCATGCCGTGCCATGCCGGTGCCATGCCGTGCCATGCCGGTGCCATGCCGTGCCATGCCGGTGCCATGCCGTGCCATTCCATGCCATTCCATGCCATTCCATGCCATTCCATGCCATTCCATGCCATTCCATGCCATTCCATGCCATTCCATGCCATTCCATGCCATTCCATGCCATTCCATGCCATTCCATGCCATTCCATGCCGTGCCATGCCGTGCCATGCCGTGCCATGCCATTCCATGCCATTCCATGCCGTGCCATGCCGGTGCCATGCCGTGCCATGCCGGTGCCATGCCGGTGCCATGCCGTGCCATGCCGGTGCCATGCCATTCCATGCCATTCCATGCCGTGCCATGCCGGTGCCATGCCGGTGCCATGCCGGTGCCATGCCGGTGCCATGCCGTGCCATGCCGGTGCCATGCCGTGCCATGCCGGTGCCATGCCGGTGCCATGCCGTGCCATGCCGGTGCCATGCCGTGCCATGCCGGTGCCATTCCGTGCCATGCCGTGCCATGCCGGTGCCATGCCGTGCCATGCCGGTGCCATGCCGTGCCATGCCGTGCCATGCCGGTGCCATGCCGGTGCCATGCCGTGCCATGCCGGTGCCATGCCGTGCCATGCCGGTGCCATGCCGTGCCATGCCGGTGCCATGCCGTGCCATGCCGGTGCCATGCCGTGCCATGCCGGTGCCATGCCGTGCCATGCCGGTGCCATGCCGTGCCATGCCGGTGCCATGCCGTGCCATGCCGGTGCCATGCCGTGCCATGCCGGTGCCATGCCGTGCCATGCCGGTGCCATGCCGTGCCATGCCGGTGCCATGCCGTGCCATGCCGGTGCCATGCCGTGCCATGCCGTTGCCATGCCGTGCCATGCCGTGCCATGCCATTCCATGCCATTCCATGCCATTCCATGCCATTCCATGTCATTCCATGCCATTCCATGCCATTCCATGCCATTCCATGCCATTCCATGCCATTCCATGCCATTCCATGCCATTCCATGCCATTCCATGCCATTCCATGCCATTCCATGCCATTCCATGCCATTCCATGCCATTCCATGCCATTCCATGCCATTCCATGCCATTCCATGCCATTCCATGCCATTCCATGCCATTCCATGCCATTCCATGCCATTCCATGCCATTCCATGCCATTCCATGCCATTCCATGCCATTCCATGCCATTCCATGCCATTCCATGCCATTCCATGCCATTCCATGCCATTCCATGCCATTCCATGCCATTCCATGCCATTCCATGCCATTCCATGCCATTCCATGCCATTCCATGCCATTCCATGCCATTCCATGCCATTCCATGCCATTCCATGCCATTCCATGCCATTCCATGCCATTCCATGCCATTCAATGCCATTCCATGCCATTCAATGCC
>CAXARG010000130.1:0-72596 GCA_963971235.1 Cryptus armator | reverse complement strand
CATGCCATTCCATGCCATTCCATGCCATTCCATGCCGTGCCATGCCGTGCCATGCCGGTGCCATGCCGTGCCATGCCGTGCCATGCCGTGCCATGCCGGTGCCATGCCGTGCCATGCCGGTGCCATGCCGTGCCATGCCGGTGCCATGCCGTGCCATGCCGTGCCATGCCGTGCCATGCCGGTGCCATGCCGTGCCATGCCGGTGCCATGCCGTGCCATGCCGGTGCCATGCCGTGCCATGCCGTGCCATGCCGGTGCCATGCCGTGCCATGCCGGTGCCATGCCGTGCCATGCCGGTGCCATGCCGTGCCATGCCGTGCCATGCCGTGCCATGCGGTGCCATGCCATTCCATGCCATTCCATGCCATTCCATGCCATTCCATGCCATTCCATGCCATTCCATGCCATTCCATGCCATTCCATGCCATTCCATGCCATTCCATGCCATTCCATGCCATTCCATGCCATTCCATGCCATTCCATGCCATTCCATGCCATTCCATGCCATTCCATGCCATTCCATGCCATTCCATGCCATTCCATGCCATTCCATGCCATTCCATGCCATTCCATGCCATTCCATGCCATTCCATGCCATTCCATGCCATTCCATGCCATTCCATGCCATTCCATGCCATTCCATGCCATTCCATGCCATTCCATGCCATTCCATGCCATTCCATGCCATTCCATGCCATTCCATGCCATTCCATGCCATTCCATGCCATTCCATGCCAGTCCATCCCAGTCCATGCCATTCCATGCCATTCCATGCCATTCCATGCCATTCCATGCCATTCAATGCCGTGCCATGCCGTGCCATGCCGTGCCATGCCGTGCCATGCCGGTGCCATGCCGTGCCATGCCGGTGCCATGCCGTGCCATGCCGGTGCCATGCCGTGCCATGCCGGTGCCATGCCGTGCCATGCCGGTGCCATGCCGTGCCATGCCGTGCCATGCCGGTGCCATGCCGTGCCATGCCGTGCCATGCCGGTGCCATGCCGTGCCATGCCGGTGCCATGCCGTGCCATGCCGGTGCCATGCCGTGCCATGCCGGTGCCATGCCGTGCCATGCCGGTGCCATGCCGTGCCATGCCGGTGCCATGCCGTGCCATGCCGGTGCCATGCCGTGCCATGCCGGTGCCATGCCGTGCCATGCCGGTGCCATGCCGGTGCCATGCCGTGCCATGCCGGTGCCATGCCATTCCATGCCATTCCATGCCATTCCATGCCATTCCATGCCATTCCATGCCATTCCATGCCATTCCATGCCATTCCATGCCATTCCATGCCATTCCATGCCATTCCATGCCGGTGCCATGCCGTGCCATGCCGGTGCCATGCCGTGCCATGCCGTGCCATGCCGGTGCCATGCCGTGCCATGCCGGTGCCATGCCGTGCCATGCCGGTGCCATGCCGTGCCATGCCGGTGCCATGCCGTGCCATGCCGGTGCCATGCCGGTGCCATGTCGTGCCATGCCGGTGCCATGCCGTGCCATGCCGGTGCCATGCCGGTGCCATGCCGTGCCATGCCGGTGCCATGCCGTGCCATGCCGGTGCCATGCCGTGCCATGCCGGTGCCATGCCGTGCCATGCCGGTGCCATGCCGTGCCATGCCGGTGCCATGCCGTGCCATGCCGGTGCCATGCCGTGCCATGCCGTGCCATGCCGGTGCCATGCCGTGCCATGCCGGTGCCATGCCGTGCCATGCCGTGCCATGCCGTGCCATGCGGTGCCATGCCATTCCATGCCATTCCATGTCATTCCATGCCATTCCATGTCATTCCATGCCATTCCATGCCATTCCATGCCATTCCATGCCATTCCATGCCATTCCATGCCATTCCATGCCATTCCATGCCATTCCATGCCATTCCATGCCATTCCATGCCATTCCATGCCATTCCATGCCATTCCATGCCATTCCATGCCATTCCATGCCATTCCATGCCATTCCATGCCATTCCATGCCGTGCCATGCCATTCCATGCCGTGCCATGCCATTCCATGCCGTGCCATGCCGGTGCCATGCCGTGCCATGCCGGTGCCATGCCGTGCCATGCCGGTGCCATGCCGTGCCATGCCGGTGCCATGCCGTGCCATGCCGGTGCCATGCCGTGCCATGCCGGTGCCATGCCGTGCCATGCCGGTGCCATGCCGTGCCATGCCGGTGCCATGCCGTGCCATGCCGGTGCCATGCCGGTGCCATGCCGTGCCATGCCGGTGCCATGCCGGTGCCATGCCGTGCCATGCCGGTGCCATGCCGTGCCATGCCGGTGCCATGCCGTGCCATGCCGGTGCCATGCCGTGCCATGCCGTGCCATGCCGGTGCCATGCCGTGCCATGCCGTGCCATGCCGTGCCATGCCGTGCCATGCGGTGCCATGCCATTCCATGCCATTCCATGCCATTCCATGCCATTCCATGCCATTCCATGTCATTCCATGCCATTCCATGCCATTCCATGCCATTCCATGCCATTCCATGCCATTCCATGCCATTCCATGCCATTCCATGCCATTCCATGCCATTCCATGCCATTCCATGCCATTCCATGCCATTCCATGCCATTCCATGCCATTCCATGCCATTCCATGCCATTCCATGCCATTCCATGCCATTCCATGCCATTCCATGCCATTCCATGCCATTCAATGCCGTGCCATGCCGTGCCATGCCGGTGCCATGCCGTGCCATGCCGGTGCCATGCCGTGCCATGCCGGTGCCATGCCGTGCCATGCCGGTGCCATGCCGTGCCATGCCGGTGCCATGCCGTGCCATGCCGTGCCATGCCGTGCCATGCCGGTGCCATGCCGGTGCCATGCCTTGCCATGCCGGTGCCATGCCGTGCCATGCCGTGCCATGCCGGTGCCATGCCGTGCCATGCCGTGCCATGCCGTGCCATGCCGGTGCCATGCCGTGCCATGCCGGTGCCATGCCGGTGCCATGCCGTGCCATGCCGGTGCCATGCCGTGCCATGCCGGTGCCATGCCGTGCCATGCCGGTGCCATGCCGTGCCATGCCGGTGCCATGCCGTGCCATGCCGGTGCCATGCCGTGCCATGCCGGTGCCATGCCGTGCCATGCCGGTGCCATGCCGTGCCATGCCGGTGCCATGCCGTGCCATGCCGGTGCCATGCCGGTGCCATGCCGTGCCATGCCGGTGCCATGCCGTGCCATGCCGGTGCCATGCCGTGCCATGCCGGTGCCATGCCGTGCCATGCCGGTGCCATGCCGTGCCATGCCGGTGCCATGCCGTGCCATGCCGGTGCCATGCCATTCCATGCCATTCCATGCCATTCCATGCCATTCCATGCCATTCCATGCCATTCCATGCCATTCCATGCCGTGCCATGCCGTGCCATGCCGGTGCCATGCCGTGCCATGCCGGTGCCATGCCGTGCCATGCCGGTGCCATGCCGTGCCATGCCGGTGCCATGCGGTGCCATGCCGGTGCCATGCCGTGCCATGCCGGTGCCATGCCGTGCCATGCCGGTGCCATGCCGTGCCATGCCGGTGCCATGCCGTGCCATGCCGGTGCCATGCCGTGCCATGCCGGTGCCATGCCGTGCCATGCCGGTGCCATGCCGTTCCATGCCGGTGCCATGCCGTGCCATGCCGGTGCCATGCCGTGCCATGCCGGTGCCATGCCGTGCCATGCCGGTGCCATGCCGTGCCATGCCGTGCCATGCCGGTGCCATGCCGTGCCATGCCGGTGCCATGCCGTGCCATGCCGGTGCCATGCCGTGCCATGCCGGTGCCATGCCGTGCCATGCCGGTGCCATGCCGTGCCATGCCGGTGCCATGCCGTGCCATGCCGGTGCCATGCCGTGCCATGCCGGTGCCATGCCGTGCCATGCCGGTGCCATGCCATTCCATGCCATTCCATGCCATTCCATGCCATTCCATGCCGTGCCATGCCGTGCCATGCCGGTGCCATGCCGTGCCATGCCGTGCCATGCCGTGCCATGCCGGTGCCATGCCGTGCCATGCCGGTGCCATGCCGTGCCATGCCGGTGCCCTGCCGTGCCATGCCGTGCCATGCCGGTGCCATGCCGTGCCATGCCGGTGCCATGCCGTGCCATGCCGGTGCCATGCCGTGCCATGCCGTGCCATGCCGTGCCATGCCGGTGCCATGCCGTGCCATGCCGGTGCCATGCCGTGCCATGCCGGTGCCATGCCGTGCCATGCCGGTGCCATGCCGTGCCATGCCGGTGCCATGCCGTGCCATGCCGTGCCATGCCGTGCCATGCGGTGCCATGCCGTGCCATGCCATTCCATGCCATTCCATGCCATTCCATGCCATTCCATGCCATTCCATGCCATTCCATGCCATTCCATGCCATTCCATGCCATTCCATGCCATTCCATGCCATTCCATGCCATTCCATGCCATTCCATGCCATTCCATGCCATTCCATGCCATTCCATGCCATTCCATGCCATTCCATGCCAGTCCATCCCAGTCCATGCCATTCCATGCCATTCCATGCCATTCCATGCCATTCCATGCCATTCAATGCCGTGCCATGCCGTGCCATGCCGTGCCATGCCGTGCCATGCCGTGCCATGCCGTGCCATGCCGTGCCATGCCGTGCCATGCCGGTGCCATGCCGTGCCATGCCGGTGCCATGCCGTGCCATGCCGGTGCCATGCCGTGCTATGCCGTGCCATGCCGGTGCCATGCCGTGCCATGCCGGTGCCATGCCGGTGCCATGCCGTGCCATGCTGGTGCCATGCCGTGCCATGCCGGTGCCATGTCGTGCCATGCCGTGCCATGCCGTGCCATGCCGTGCCATGCCATGCCGTGCCATGCGGTGCCATGCCATTCCATGCCATTCAATGCCGTGCCATGCCGTGCCATGCCGGTGCCATGCCGTGCCATGCCGGTGCCATGCCGTGCCATGCCGGTGCCATGCCGGTGCCATGCCGTGCCATGCCGGTGCCATGCCGTGCCATGCCGGTGCCATGCCGTGCCATGCCGGTGCCATGCCGTGCCATGCCGGTGCCATGCCGTGCCATGCCGGTGCCATGCCGTGCCATGCCGGTGCCATGCCGTGCCATGCCGGTGCCATGCCGTGCCATGCCGTGCCATGCCGGTGCCATGCCGTGCCATGCAGGTGCCATGCCGTGCCATGCCGTGCCATGCCGGTGCCATGCCGTGCCATGCCGGTGCCATGCCGGTGCCATGCCGTGCCATGCCGGTGCCATGCCGTGCCATGCCGGTGCCATGCCGTGCCATGCCGGTGCCATGCCGTGCCATGCCGGTGCCATGCCGTGCCATGCCGGTGCCATGCCGTGCCATGCCGGTGCCATGCCGTGCCATGCCGGTGCCATGCCGTGCCATGCCGGTGCCATGCCGTGCCATGCCGGTGCCATGCCGGTGCCATGCCGTGCCATGCCGGTGCCATGCCGTGCCATGCCGGTGCCATGCCGTGCCATGCCGGTGCCATGCCGTGCCATGCCGGTGCCATGCCGTGCCATGCCGGTGCCATGCCGTGCCATGCCGGTGCCATGCCATTCCATGCCATTCCATGCCATTCCATGCCATTCCATGCCATTCCATGCCATTCCATGCCATTCCATGCCGTGCCATGCCGTGCCATGCCGGTGCCATGCCGTGCCATGCCGGTGCCATGCCGTGCCATGCCGGTGCCATGCCGTGCCATGCCGGTGCCATGCGGTGCCATGCCGGTGCCATGCCGTGCCATGCCGGTGCCATGCCGTGCCATGCCGGTGCCATGCCGTGCCATGCCGGTGCCATGCCGTGCCATGCCGGTGCCATGCCGTGCCATGCCGGTGCCATGCCGTGCCATGCCGGTGCCATGCCGTTCCATGCCGGTGCCATGCCGTGCCATGCCGGTGCCATGCCGTGCCATGCCGGTGCCATGCCGTGCCATGCCGGTGCCATGCCGTGCCATGCCGTGCCATGCCGGTGCCATGCCGTGCCATGCCGGTGCCATGCCGTGCCATGCCGGTGCCATGCCGTGCCATGCCGGTGCCATGCCGTGCCATGCCGGTGCCATGCCGTGCCATGCCGGTGCCATGCCGTGCCATGCCGGTGCCATGCCGTGCCATGCCGGTGCCATGCCGTGCCATGCCGGTGCCATGCCATTCCATGCCATTCCATGCCATTCCATGCCATTCCATGCCGTGCCCTGCCGTGCCATGCCGTGCCATGCCGGTGCCATGCCGTGCCATGCCGGTGCCATGCCGTGCCATGCCGGTGCCATGCCGTGCCATGCCGTGCCATGCCGTGCCATGCCGGTGCCATGCCGTGCCATGCCGGTGCCATGCCGTGCCATGCCGGTGCCATGCCGTGCCATGCCGGTGCCATGCCGTGCCATGCCGGTGCCATGCCGTGCCATGCCGTGCCATGCCGTGCCATGCGGTGCCATGCCGTGCCATGCCATTCCATGCCATTCCATGCCATTCCATGCCATTCCATGCCATTCCATGCCATTCCATGCCATTCCATGCCATTCCATGCCATTCCATGCCATTCCATGCCATTCCATGCCATTCCATGCCATTCCATGCCATTCCATGCCATTCCATGCCATTCCATGCCATTCCATGCCATTCCATGCCATTCCATGCCATTCCATGCCAGTCCATCCCAGTCCATGCCATTCCATGCCATTCCATGCCATTCCATGCCATTCCATGCCATTCAATGCCGTGCCATGCCGTGCCATGCCGTGCCATGCCGTGCCATGCCGTGCCATGCCGTGCCATGCCGTGCCATGCCGTGCCATGCCGGTGCCATGCCGTGCCATGCCGGTGCCATGCCGTGCCATGCCGGTGCCATGCCGTGCTATGCCGTGCCATGCCGGTGCCATGCCGTGCCATGCCGGTGCCATGCCGGTGCCATGCCGTGCCATGCTGGTGCCATGCCGTGCCATGCCGGTGCCATGTCGTGCCATGCCGTGCCATGCCGTGCCATGCCGTGCCATGCCATGCCGTGCCATGCGGTGCCATGCCATTCCATGCCATTCAATGCCGTGCCATGCCGTGCCATGCCGGTGCCATGCCGTGCCATGCCGGTGCCATGCCGTGCCATGCCGGTGCCATGCCGGTGCCATGCCGTGCCATGCCGGTGCCATGCCGTGCCATGCCGGTGCCATGCCGTGCCATGCCGGTGCCATGCCGTGCCATGCCGGTGCCATGCCGTGCCATGCCGGTGCCATGCCGTGCCATGCCGGTGCCATGCCGTGCCATGCCGGTGCCATGCCGTGCCATGCCGTGCCATGCCGGTGCCATGCCGTGCCATGCAGGTGCCATGCCGTGCCATGCCGTGCCATGCCGGTGCCATGCCGTGCCATGCCGGTGCCATGCCGGTGCCATGCCGTGCCATGCCGTGCCATGCCGGTGCCATGCCATTCCATGCCATTCCATGCCATTCCATGCCATTCCATGCCATTCCATGCCATTCCATGCCATTCCATGCCATTCCATGCCATTCCATGCCATTCCATGCCATTCCATGCCATTCCATGCCATTCCATGCCATTCCATGCCATTCCATGCCATTCCATGCCATTCCATGCCATTCCATGCCATTCCATGCCATTCCATGCCGTGCCATGCCATTCCATGCCGTGCCATGCCATTCCATGCCGTGCCATGCCGGTGCCATGCCGTGCCATGCCGGTGCCATGCCGGTGCCATGCCGTGCCATGCCGGTGCCATGCCGTGCCATGCCGGTGCCATGCCGTGCCATGCCGGTGCCATGCCGTTCCATGCCGGTGCCATGCCGTGCCATGCCGGTGCCATGCCGTGCCATGCCGGTGCCATGCCGTGCCATGCCGGTGCCATGCCGTGCCATGCCGTGCCATGCCGGTGCCATGCCGTGCCATGCCGGTGCCATGCCGTGCCATGCCGGTGCCATGCCGTGCCATGCCGGTGCCATGCCGTGCCATGCCGGTGCCATGCCGTGCCATGACGGTGCCATGCCGTGCCATGCCGGTGCCATGCCGTGCCATGCCGGTGCCATGCCGTGCCATGCCGGTGCCATGCCATTCCATGCCATTCCATGCCATTCCATGCCATTCCATGCCGTGCCATGCCGTGCCATGCCGGTGCCATGCCGTGCCATGCCGTGCCATGCCGTGCCATGCCGTGCCATGCCGGTGCCATGCCGTGCCATGCCGGTGCCATGCCGTGCCATGCCGGTGCCCTGCCGTGCCATGCCGTGCCATGCCGGTGCCATGCCGTGCCATGCCGGTGCCATGCCGTGCCATGCCGGTGCCATGCCGTGCCATGCCGTGCCATGCCGTGCCATGCCGGTGCCATGCCGTGCCATGCCGGTGCCATGCCGTGCCATGCCGGTGCCATGCCGTGCCATGCCGGTGCCATGCCGTGCCATGCCGTGCCATGCCGTGCCATGCGGTGCCATGCCGTGCCATGCCATTCCATGCCATTCCATGCCATTCCATGCCATTCCATGCCATTCCATGCCATTCCATGCCATTCCATGCCATTCCATGCCATTCCATGCCATTCCATGCCATTCCATGCCATTCCATGCCATTCCATGCCATTCCATGCCATTCCATGCCATTCCATGCCAGTCCATCCCAGTCCATGCCATTCCATGCCATTCCATGCCATTCCATGCCATTCCATGCCATTCAATGCCGTGCCATGCCGTGCCATGCCGTGCCATGCCGTGCCATGCCGTGCCATGCCGTGCCATGCCGTGCCATGCCGTGCCATGCCGTGCCATGCCGGTGCCATGCCGTGCCATGCCGGTGCCATGCCGTGCCATGCCGGTGCCATGCCGTGCCATGCCGGTGCCATGCCGTGCTATGCCGTGCCATGCCGGTGCCATGCCGTGCCATGCCGGTGCCATGCCGGTGCCATGCCGTGCCATGCTGGTGCCATGCCGTGCCATGCCGGTGCCATGTCGTGCCATGCCGTGCCATGCCGTGCCATGCCGTGCCATGCCATGCCGTGCCATGCGGTGCCATGCCATTCCATGCCATTCAATGCCGTGCCATGCCGTGCCATGCCGTGCCATGCCGTGCCATGCCATGCCGTGCCATGCGGTGCCATGCCATTCCATGCCATTCAATGCCGTGCCATGCCGTGCCATGCCGGTGCCATGCCGGTGCCATGCCGTGCCATGCCGGTGCCATGCCGGTGCCATGCCGTGCCATGCCGGTGCCATGCCGTGCCATGCCGGTGCCATGCCGTGCCATGCCGGTGCCATGCCGTGCCATGCCGTGCCATGCCGGTGCCATGCCGTGCCATGCCGGTGCCATGCCGTGCCATGCCGTGCCATGCCGTGCCATGCGGTGCCATGCCATTCCATGCCATTCCATGCCATTCCATGCCATTCCATGCCATTCCATGCCATTCCATGCCATTCCATGCCATTCCATGCCATTCCATGCCATTCCATGCCATTCCATGCCATTCCATGCCATTCCATGCCGTGCCATGCCGTGCCATGCCGGTGCCATGCCGTGCCATGCCGGTGCCATGCCGTGCCATGCCGTGCCATGCCGTGCCATGCCGGTGCCATGCCGTGCCATGCCGGTGCCATGCCGTGCCATGCCGGTGCCATGCCGTGCCATGCCGGTGCCATGCCGTGCCATGCCGGTGCCATGCCGTGCCATGCCGGTGCCATGCCGTGCCATGCCGGTGCCATGCCGTGCCATGCCGGTGCCATGCCGTGCCATGCCGGTGCCATGCCGTGCCATGCCGGTGCCATGCCGTGCCATGCCGGTGCCATGCCGTGCCATGCCGGTGCCATGCCGGTGCCATGTCGTGCCATGCCGGTGCCATGCCATTCCATGCCATTCCATGCCATTCCATGCCAGTCCATGCCATTCCATGCCGTGCCATGCCGGTGCCATGCCGTGCCATGCCGGTGCCATGCCGGTGCCATGCCGTGCCATGCCGTGCCATGCCGTGCCATGCGGTGCCATGCCATTCCATGCCATTCCATGCCATTCCATGCCATTCCATGCCATTCCATGTCATTCCATGCCATTCCATGCCATTCCATGCCATTCCATGCCATTCCATGCCATTCCATGCCATTCAATGCCGTGCCATGCCGTGCCATGCCGGTGCCATGCCGTGCCATGCCGGTGCCATGCCGTGCCATGCCGGTGCCATGCCGTGCCATGCCGGTGCCATGCCGTGCCATGCCGTGCCATGCCGGTGCCATGCCGTGCCATGCCGGTGCCATGCCGTGCCATGCCGGTGCCATGCCGTGCCATGCCGTGCCATGCCGTGCCATGCGGTGCCATGCCATTCCATGCCATTCCATGTCATTCCATGCCATTCCATGTCATTCCATGACATTCCATGCCATTCCATGCCATTCCATGCCATTCCATGCCATTCCATGCCATTCCATGCCATTCCATGCCATTCCATGCCATTCCATGCCATTCCATGCCATTCCATGCCATTCCATGCCATTCCATGCCATTCCATGCCATTCCATGCCATTCCATGCCATTCCATGCCGTGCCATGCCGGTGCCATGCCGTGCCATGCCGGTGCCATGCCGTGCCATGCCGGTGCCATGCCGTGCCATGCCGGTGCCATGCCGTGCCATGCCGGTGCCATGCCGTGCCATGCCGGTGCCATGCCGTGCCATGCCGGTGCCATGCCGTGCCATGCCGGTGCCATGCCGTGCCATGCCGGTGCCATGCCGTGCCATGCCGGTGCCATGCCGTGCCATGCCGGTGCCATGCCGTGCCATGCCGGTGCCATGCCGTGCCATGCCGGTGCCATGCCGTGCCATGCCGGTGCCATGCCATTCCATGCCATTCCATGCCATTCCATGCCATTCCATGCCATTCCATGCCATTCCATGCCATTCCATGCCATTCCATGCCGTGCCATGCCGTGCCATGCCGGTGCCATGCCGTGCCATGCCGTGCCATGCCGTGCCATGCCGTGCCATGCCGTGCCATGCCGGTGCCATGCCGTGCCATGCCGGTGCCATGCCGTGCCATGCCGTGCCATGCCGGTGCCATGCCGTGCCATGCCGGTGCCATGCCGTGCCATGCCGGTGCCATGCCGTGCCATGCCGTGCCATGCCGGTGCCATGCCGTGCCATGCCGGTGCCATGCCGTGCCATGCCGTGCCATGCCGGTGCCATGCCGTGCCATGCCGGTGCCATGCCGTGCCATGCCGTGCCATGCCGTGCCATGCGGTGCCATGCGGTGCCATGCCATTCCATGCCATTCCATGCCATTCCATGCCATTCCATGCCATTCCATGCCATTCCATGCCATTCCATGCCATTCCATGCCATTCCATGCCATTCCATGCCATTCCATGCCATTCCATGCCATTCCATGCCATTCCATGCCATTCCATGCCATTCCATGCCATTCCATGCCATTCCATGCCATTCCATGCCATTCCATGCCAGTCCATCCCAGTCCATGCCATTCCATGCCATTCCATGCCATTCCATGCCATTCAATGCCGTGCCATGCCGTGCCATGCCGTGCCATGCCGTGCCATGCCGTGCCATGCCGGTGCCATGCCGTGCCATGCCGGTGCCATGCCGTGCCATGCCGGTGCCATGCCGTGCCATGCCGTGCCATGCCGGTGCCATGCCGTGCCATGCCGGTGCCATGCCGTGCTATGCCGTGCCATGCCGGTGCCATGCCGTGCCATGCCGGTGCCATGCCGTGCCATGCCGGTGCCATGTCGTGCCATGCCGTGCCATGCCGTGCCATGCCGTGCCATGCCATGCCGTGCCATGCGGTGCCATGCCATTCCATGCCATTCCATGCCATTCCATGCCATTCCATGCCATTCCATGCCATTCAATGCCGTGCCATGCCGTGCCATGCCGGTGCCATGCCGTGCCATGCCGGTGCCATGCCGTGCCATGCCGGTGCCATGCCGTGCCATGCCGTGCCATGCCGATGCCATGCCGTGCCATGCCGTGCCATGCCGGTGCCATGCCGTGCCATGCCGGTGCCATGCCGGTGCCATGCCATTCCATGCCGTGCCATGCCGGTGCCATGCCGTGCCATGCCGGTGCCATGCCGTGCCATGCCGGTGCCATGCCGTGCCATGCCGTGCCATGCCGTGCCATGCCGTGCCATGCCGTGCCATGCCGTGCCATGCCGTGCCATGCCGTGCCATGCCGTGCCATGCGGTGCCATGCCATTCCATGCCATTCCATGCCATTCCATGCCATTCCATGTCATTCCATGCCATTCCATGCCATTCCATGCCATTCCATGCCATTCCATGCCATTCCATGCCATTCAATGCCGTGCCATGCCGTGCCATGCCGGTGCCATGCCGTGCCATGCCGGTGCCATGCCGTGCCATGCCGGTGCCATGCCGTGCCATGCCGGTGCCATGCCGTGCCATGCCGGTGCCATGCCGTGCCATGCCGGTGCCATGCCGTGCCATGCCGTGCCATGCCGGTGCCATGCCGTGCCATGCCGGTGCCATGCCGTGCCATGCCGGTGCCATGCCGTGCCATGCCGTGCCATGCCGTGCCATGCGGTGCCATGCCATTCCATGCCATTCCATGTCATTCCATGCCATTCCATGTCATTCCATGACATTCCATGCCATTCCATGCCATTCCATGCCATTCCATGCCATTCCATGCCATTCCATGCCATTCCATGCCATTCCATGCCATTCCATGCCATTCCATGCCATTCCATGCCATTCCATGCCATTCCATGCCATTCCATGCCATTCCATGCCATTCCATGCCATTCCATGCCATTCCATGCCGTGCCATGCCGGTGCCATGCCGTGCCATGCCGGTGCCATGCCGTGCCATGCCGGTGCCATGCCGTGCCATGCCGGTGCCATGCCGTGCCATGCCGTGCCATGCCGTGCCATGCGGTGCCATGCCATTCCATGCCATTCCATGCCATTCCATGCCATTCCATGCCATTCCATGCCATTCCATGCCATTCCATGCCATTCCATGCCATTCCATGCCATTCCATGCCATTCCATGCCATTCCATGCCGTGCCATGCCGTGCCATGCCGGTGCCATGCCGTGCCATGCCGGTGCCATGCCGTGCCATGCCGTGCCATGCCGTGCCATGCCGGTGCCATGCCGTGCCATGCCGGTGCCATGCCGTGCCATGCCGGTGCCATGCCGTGCCATGCCGGTGCCATGCCGTGCCATGCCGGTGCCATGCCGTGCCATGCCGGTGCCATGCCGTGCCATGCCGGTGCCATGCCGTGCCATGCCGGTGCCATGCCGTGCCATGCCGGTGCCATGCCGTGCCATGCCGGTGCCATGCCGTGCCATGCCGGTGCCATGCCGTGCCATGCCGGTGCCATGCCGGTGCCATGCCGTGCCATGCCGGTGCCATGTCGTGCCATGCCGGTGCCATGCCATTCCATGCCATTCCATGCCATTCCATGCCATTCCATGCCATTCCATGCCGTGCCATGCCGGTGCCATGCCGTGCCATGCCGGTGCCATGCCGTGCCATGCCGGTACCATGCCGTGCCATGCCGGTGCCATGCCGTGCCATGCCGGTGCCATGCCGGTGCCATGCCGTGCCATGCCGGTGCCATGCCGTGCCATGCCGGTGCCATGCCGTGCCATGCCGGTGCCATGCCGTGCCATGCCGGTGCCATGCCGTGCCATGCCGGTGCCTTGCCGTGCCATGCCGGTGCCATGCCGTGCCATGCCGTGCCATGCCGGTGCCATGCCGTGCCATGCCGTGCCATGCCGTGCCATGCCGGTGCCATGCCGTGCCATGCCGGTGCCATGCCGTGCCATGCCGGTGCCATGCCGGTGCCATGCCGTGCCATGCCGGTGCCATGCCGTGCCATGCCGGTGCCATGCCGTGCCATGCCGGTGCCATGCCGGTGCCATGCCGTGCCATGCCGGTGCCATGCCGTGCCATGCCGGTGCCATGCCGTGCCATGCCGGTGCCATGCCGTGCCATGCCGGTGCCATGCCGTGCCATGCCGGTGCCATGCCGTGCCATGCCGGTGCCATGCCGTGCCATGCCGGTGCCATGCCGTGCCATGCCGGTGCCATGCCGTGCCATGCCGGTGCCATGCCGTGCCATGCCGGTGCCATGCCGTGCCATGCCGGTGCCATGCCGTGCCATGCCGGTGCCATGCCGTGCCATGCCGGTGCCATGCCGTGCCATGCCGGTGCCATGCCATTCCATGCCATTCCATGCCATTCCATGCCATTCCATGCCATTCCATGCCATTCCATGCCATTCCATGCCATTCCATGCCATTCCATGCCATTCCATGCCATTCCATGCCATTCCATGCCATTCCATGCCATTCCATGCCATTCCATGCCATTCCATGCCATTCCATGCCATTCCATGCCATTCCATGCCATTCCATGCCATTCCATGCCATTCCATGCCATTCCATGCCATTCCATGCCATTCCATGCCATTCCATGCCATTCCATGCCATTCCATGCCATTCCATGCCATTCCATGCCATTCCATGCCATTCCATGCCATTCCATGCCATTCCATGCCATTCCATGCCATTCCATGCCATTCCATGCCATTCCATGCCATTCCATGCCATTCCATGCCGTGCCATGCCGGTGCCAGGCCGTGCCATGCCGGTGCCATGCCGTGCCATGCCGGTGCCATGCCGTGCCATGCCGGTGCCATGCCGTGCCATGCCGGTGCCATGCCGTGCCATGCCGGTGCCATGCCGTGCCATGCCGGTGCCATGCCGTGCCATGCCGGTGCCATGCCGTGCCATGCCGGTGCCATGCCGTGCCATGCCGGTGCCATGCCGTGCCATGCCGGTGCCATGCCGTGCCATGCCGGTGCCATGCCGTGCCATGCCGGTGCCATGCCGTGCCATGCCGGTGCCATGCCGTGCCATGCCGGTGCCATGCCGTGCCATGCCGGTGCCATGCCGTGCCATGCCGGTGCCATGCCGTGCCATGCCGGTGCCATGCCGTGCCATGCCGGTGCCATGCCGTGCCATGCCGGTGCCATGCCGTGCCATGCCGGTGCCATGCCGTGCCATGCCGGTGCCATGCCGTGCCATGCCGGTGCCATGCCGTGCCATGCCGGTGCCATGCCGTGCCATGCCGGTGCCATGCCGTGCCATGCCGGTGCCATGCCGTTCCATGCCATTCCATGCCATTCCATGCCATTCCATGCCATTCCATGCCATTCCATGCCATTCCATGCCGTGCCATGCCGTGCCATGCCGGTGCCATGCCGTGCCATGCCGGTGCCATGCCGTGCCATGCCGGTGCCATGCCGGTGCCATGCCGTGCCATGCCGGTGCCATGCCGTGCCATGCCGGTGCCATGCCGGTGCCATGCCGTGCCATGCCGGTGCCATGCCGTGCCATGCCGGTGCCATGCCGTGCCATGCCGGTGCCATGCCGTGCCATGCCGGTGCCATGCCGTGCCATGCCGGTGCCATGCCGTGCCATGCCGGTGCCATGCCGTGCCATGCCGGTGCCATGCCGTGCCATGCCGGTGCCATGCCGTGCCATGCCGGTGCCATGCCGTGCCATGCCGGTGCCATGCCGGTGCCATGCCGTGCCATGCCGGTGCCATGTCGTGCCATGCCGGTGCCATGCCATTCCATGCCATTCCATGCCATTCCATGCCATTCCATGCCATTCCATGCCGTGCCATGCCGGTGCCATGCCGTGCCATGCCGGTGCCATGCCGTGCCATGCCGGTACCATGCCGTGCCATGCCGGTGCCATGCCGTGCCATGCCGGTGCCATGCCGGTGCCATGCCGTGCCATGCCGGTGCCATGCCGTGCCATGCCGGTGCCATGCCGTGCCATGCCGGTGCCATGCCGTGCCATGCCGGTGCCATGCCGTGCCATGCCGGTGCCATGCCGTGCCATGCCGGTGCCTTGCCGTGCCATGCCGGTGCCATGCCGTGCCATGCCGTGCCATGCCGGTGCCATGCCGTGCCATGCCGTGCCATGCCGTGCCATGCCGGTGCCATGCCGTGCCATGCCGGTGCCATGCCGTGCCATGCCGGTGCCATGCCGGTGCCATGCCGTGCCATGCCGGTGCCATGCCGTGCCATGCCGGTGCCATGCCGTGCCATGCCGGTGCCATGCCGGTGCCATGCCGTGCCATGCCGGTGCCATGCCGTGCCATGCCGGTGCCATGCCGTGCCATGCCGGTGCCATGCCGTGCCATGCCGGTGCCATGCCGTGCCATGCCGGTGCCATGCCGTGCCATGCCGGTGCCATGCCGTGCCATGCCGGTGCCATGCCGTGCCATGCCGGTGCCATGCCGTGCCATGCCGGTGCCATGCCGTGCCATGCCGGTGCCATGCCGTGCCATGCCGGTGCCATGCCGTGCCATGCCGGTGCCATGCCGTGCCATGCCGGTGCCATGCCGTGCCATGCCGGTGCCATGCCGTGCCATGCCGGTGCCATGCCATTCCATGCCATTCCATGCCATTCCATGCCATTCCATGCCATTCCATGCCATTCCATGCCATTCCATGCCATTCCATGCCATTCCATGCCATTCCATGCCATTCCATGCCATTCCATGCCATTCCATGCCATTCCATGCCATTCCATGCCATTCCATGCCATTCCATGCCATTCCATGCCATTCCATGCCATTCCATGCCATTCCATGCCATTCCATGCCATTCCATGCCATTCCATGCCATTCCATGCCATTCCATGCCATTCCATGCCATTCCATGCCATTCCATGCCATTCCATGCCATTCCATGCCATTCCATGCCATTCCATGCCATTCCATGCCATTCCATGCCATTCCATGCCGTGCCATGCCGGTGCCATGCCGTGCCATGCCGGTGCCATGCCGTGCCATGCCGGTGCCATGCCGTGCCATGCCGGTGCCATGCCGTGCCATGCCGGTGCCATGCCGTGCCATGCCGGTGCCATGCCGTGCCATGCCGGTGCCATGCCGTGCCATGCCGGTGCCATGCCGTGCCATGCCGGTGCCATGCCGTGCCATGCCGGTGCCATGCCGTGCCATGCCGGTGCCATGCCGTGCCATGCCGGTGCCATGCCGTGCCATGCCGGTGCCATGCCGTGCCATGCCGGTGCCATGCCGTGCCATGCCGGTGCCATGCCGTGCCATGCCGGTGCCATGCCGTGCCATGCCGGTGCCATGCCGTGCCATGCCGGTGCCATGCCGTGCCATGCCGGTGCCATGCCGTGCCATGCCGGTGCCATGCCGTGCCATGCCGGTGCCATGCCGTGCCATGCCGGTGCCATGCCGTGCCATGCCGGTGCCATGCCGTGCCATGCCGTGCCATGCCATTCCATGCCATTCCATGCCATTCCATGCCATTCCATGCCATTCCATGCCATTCCATGCCATTCCATGCCGTGCCATGCCGTGCCATGCCGGTGCCATGCCGTGCCATGCCGGTGCCATGCCGTGCCATGCCGGTGCCATGCCGGTGCCATGCCGTGCCATGCCGGTGCCATGCCGTGCCATGCCGGTGCCATGCCGTGCCATGCCGGTGCCATGCCGGTGCCATGCCGTGCCATGCCGGTGCCATGCCGTGCCATGCCGGTGCCATGCCGTGCCATGCCGGTGCCATGCCGTGCCATGCCGGTGCCATGCCGTGCCATGCCGGTGCCATGCCGTGCCATGCCGGTGCCATGCCGTGCCATGCCGGTGCCATGCCGTGCCATGCCGGTGCCATGCCGTGCCATGCCGGTGCCATGCCGTGCCATGCCGGTGCCATGCCGTGCCATGCCGGTGCCATGCCGTGCCATGCCGGTGCCATGCCGTGCCATGCCGGTGCCATGCCGTGCCATGCCGGTGCCATGCCGTGCCATGCCGGTGCCATGCCGTGCCATGCCGGTGCCATGCCGTGCCATGCCGGTGCCATGCCGTGCCATGCCGGTGCCATGCCATTCCATGCCATTCCATGCCATTCCATGCCATTCCATGCCATTCCATGCCATTCCATGCCATTCCATGCCATTCCATGCCATTCCATGCCATTCCATGCCATTCCATGCCATTCCATGCCATTCCATGCCATTCCATGCCATTCCATGCCATTCCATGCCATTCCATGCCATTCCATGCCATTCCATGCCATTCCATGCCATTCCATGCCATTCCATGCCATTCCATGCCATTCCATGCCATTCCATGCCGTGCCATGCCGGTGCCAGGCCGTGCCATGCCGGTGCCATGCCGTGCCATGCCGGTGCCATGCCGTGCCATGCCGGTGCCATGCCGTGCCATGCCGGTGCCATGCCGTGCCATGCCGGTGCCATGCCGTGCCATGCCGGTGCCATGCCGTGCCATGCCGGTGCCATGCCGTGCCATGCCGGTGCCATGCCGTGCCATGCCGGTGCCATGCCGTGCCATGCCGGTGCCATGCCGTGCCATGCCGGTGCCATGCCGTGCCATGCCGGTGCCATGCCGTGCCATGCCGGTGCCATGCCGTGCCATGCCGGTGCCATGCCGTGCCATGCCGGTGCCATGCCATTCCATGCCATTCCATGCCATTCCATGCCATTCCATGCCATTCCATGCCATTCCATGCCATTCCATGCCATTCCATGCCATTCCATGCCGTGCCATGCCGTGCCATGCCGGTGCCATGCCGTGCCATGCCGTGCCATGCCGTGCCATGCCGTGCCATGCCGTGCCATGCCGGTGCCATGCCGTGCCATGCCGGTGCCATGCCGTGCCATGCCGTGCCATGCCGGTGCCATGCCGTGCCATGCCGGTGCCATGCCGTGCCATGCCGGTGCCATGCCGTGCCATGCCGTGCCATGCCGGTGCCATGCCGTGCCATGCCGGTGCCATGCCGTGCCATGCCGTGCCATGCCGGTGCCATGCCGTGCCATGCCGGTGCCATGCCGTGCCATGCCGTGCCATGCCGTGCCATGCGGTGCCATGCGGTGCCATGCCATTCCATGCCATTCCATGCCATTCCATGCCATTCCATGCCATTCCATGCCATTCCATGCCATTCCATGCCATTCCATGCCATTCCATGCCATTCCATGCCATTCCATGCCATTCCATGCCATTCCATGCCATTCCATGCCGTGCCATGCCGTGCCATGCCGGTGCCATGCCGTGCCATGCCGGTGCCATGCCGTGCCATGCCGGTGCCATGCCGTGCCATGCCGGTGCCATGCGGTGCCATGCCGGTGCCATGCCGTGCCATGCCGGTGCCATGCCGTGCCATGCCGGTGCCATGCCGTGCCATGCCGGTGCCATGCCGTGCCATGCCGGTGCCATGCCGTGCCATGCCGGTGCCATGCCGTGCCATGCCGGTGCCATGCCGTTCCATGCCGGTGCCATGCCGTGCCATGCCGGTGCCATGCCGTGCCATGCCGGTGCCATGCCGTGCCATGCCGGTGCCATGCCGTGCCATGCCGTGCCATGCCGGTGCCATGCCGTGCCATGCCGGTGCCATGCCGTGCCATGCCGGTGCCATGCCGTGCCATGCCGGTGCCATGCCGTGCCATGCCGGTGCCATGCCGTGCCATGCCGGTGCCATGCCGTGCCATGCCGGTGCCATGCCGTGCCATGCCGGTGCCATGCCGTGCCATGCCGGTGCCATGCCGTGCCATGCCGGTGCCATGCCATTCCATGCCATTCCATGCCATTCCATGCCATTCCATGCCGTGCCATGCCGTGCCATGCCGGTGCCATGCCGTGCCATGCCGTGCCATGCCGTGCCATGCCGGTGCCATGCCGTGCCATGCCGGTGCCATGCCGTGCCATGCCGGTGCCCTGCCGTGCCATGCCGTGCCATGCCGGTGCCATGCCGTGCCATGCCGGTGCCATGCCGTGCCATGCCGGTGCCATGCCGTGCCATGCCGTGCCATGCCGTGCCATGCCGGTGCCATGCCGTGCCATGCCGGTGCCATGCCGTGCCATGCCGGTGCCATGCCGTGCCATGCCGGTGCCATGCCGTGCCATGCCGGTGCCATGCCGTGCCATGCCGTGCCATGCCGTGCCATGCGGTGCCATGCCGTGCCATGCCATTCCATGCCATTCCATGCCATTCCATGCCATTCCATGCCATTCCATGCCATTCCATGCCATTCCATGCCATTCCATGCCATTCCATGCCATTCCATGCCATTCCATGCCATTCCATGCCATTCCATGCCATTCCATGCCATTCCATGCCATTCCATGCCATTCCATGCCATTCCATGCCATTCCATGCCATTCCATGCCAGTCCATCCCAGTCCATGCCATTCCATGCCATTCCATGCCATTCCATGCCATTCCATGCCATTCAATGCCGTGCCATGCCGTGCCATGCCGTGCCATGCCGTGCCATGCCGTGCCATGCCGTGCCATGCCGTGCCATGCCGGTGCCATGCCGGTGCCATGCCGTGCCATGCCGGTGCCATGCCGGTGCCATGCCGTGCCATGCCGGTGCCATGCCGTGCCATGCCGGTGCCATGCCGTGCCATGCCGGTGCCATGCCGTGCCATGCCGGTGCCATGCCGTGCCATACCGGTGCCATGCCGTGCCATGCCGTGCCATGCCGTGCCATGCCGGTGCCATGCCGTGCCATGCCGTGCCATGCCGGTGCCATGCCGTGCCATGCAGGTGCCATGCCGTGCCATGCCGTGCCATGCCGGTGCCATGCCGTGCCATGCCGGTGCCATGCCGGTGCCATGCCGTGCCATGCCGTGCCATGCCGGTGCCATGCCATTCCATGCCATTCCATGCCATTCCATGCCATTCCATGCCATTCCATGCCATTCCATGCCATTCCATGCCATTCCATGCCATTCCATGCCATTCCATGCCATTCCATGCCATTCCATGCCATTCCATGCCATTCCATGCCATTCCATGCCATTCCATGCCATTCCATGCCATTCCATGCCATTCCATGCCGTGCCATGCCATTCCATGCCGTGCCATGCCATTCCATGCCGTGCCATGCCGGTGCCATGCCGTGCCATGCCGGTGCCATGCCGGTGCCATGCCGGTGCCATGCCGTGCCATGCCGGTGCCATGCCGGTGCCATGCCGTGCCATGCCGGTGCCATGCCGTGCCATGCCGGTGCCATGCCGTGCCATGCCGGTGCCATGCCGTTCCATGCCGGTGCCATGCCGTGCCATGCCGGTGCCATGCCGTGCCATGCCGGTGCCATGCCGTGCCATGCCGGTGCCATGCCGTGCCATGCCGTGCCATGCCGGTGCCATGCCGTGCCATGCCGGTGCCATGCCGTGCCATGCCGGTGCCATGCCGTGCCATGCCGGTGCCATGCCGTGCCATGCCGGTGCCATGCCGTGCCATGACGGTGCCATGCCGTGCCATGCCGGTGCCATGCCGTGCCATGCCGGTGCCATGCCATTCCATGCCATTCCATGCCATTCCATGCCGTGCCATGCCGTGCCATGCCGGTGCCATGCCGTGCCATGCCGTGCCATGCCGTGCCATGCCGTGCCATGCCGGTGCCATGCCGTGCCATGCCGGTGCCATGCCGTGCCATGCCGGTGCCCTGCCGTGCCATGCCGTGCCATGCCGGTGCCATGCCGTGCCATGCCGGTGCCATGCCGTGCCATGCCGGTGCCATGCCGTGCCATGCCGTGCCATGCCGTGCCATGCCGGTGCCATGCCGTGCCATGCCGGTGCCATGCCGTGCCATGCCGGTGCCATGCCGTGCCATGCCGGTGCCATGCCGTGCCATGCCGTGCCATGCCGTGCCATGCGGTGCCATGCCGTGCCATGCCATTCCATGCCATTCCATGCCATTCCATGCCATTCCATGCCATTCCATGCCATTCCATGCCATTCCATGCCATTCCATGCCATTCCATGCCATTCCATGCCATTCCATGCCATTCCATGCCATTCCATGCCATTCCATGCCAGTCCATCCCAGTCCATGCCATTCCATGCCATTCCATGCCATTCCATGCCATTCCATGCCATTCAATGCCGTGCCATGCCGTGCCATGCCGTGCCATGCCGTGCCATGCCGTGCCATGCCGTGCCATGCCGTGCCATGCCGTGCCATGCCGGTGCCATGCCGTGCCATGCCGGTGCCATGCCGTGCCATGCCGGTGCCATGCCGTGCTATGCCGTGCCATGCCGGTGCCATGCCGTGCCATGCCGGTGCCATGCCGGTGCCATGCCGTGCCATGCTGGTGCCATGCCGTGCCATGCCGGTGCCATGTCGTGCCATGCCGTGCCATGCCGTGCCATGCCGTGCCATGCCATGCCGTGCCATGCGGTGCCATGCCATTCCATGCCATTCAATGCCGTGCCATGCCGTGCCATGCCGTGCCATGCCGTGCCATGCCATGCCGTGCCATGCGGTGCCATGCCATTCCATGCCATTCAATGCCGTGCCATGCCGTGCCATGCCGGTGCCATGCCGGTGCCATGCCGTGCCATGCCGGTGCCATGCCGGTGCCATGCCGTGCCATGCCGGTGCCATGCCGTGCCATGCCGGTGCCATGCCGTGCCATGCCGGTGCCATGCCGTGCCATGCCGGTGCCATGCCGTGCCATGCCGTGCCATGCCGGTGCCATGCCGTGCCATGCAGGTGCCATGCCGTGCCATGCCGTGCCATGCCGGTGCCATGCCGTGCCATGCCGGTGCCATGCCGGTGCCATGCCGTGCCATGCCGTGCCATGCCGGTGCCATGCCATTCCATGCCATTCCATGCCATTCCATGCCATTCCATGCCATTCCATGCCATTCCATGCCATTCCATGCCATTCCATGCCATTCCATGCCATTCCATGCCATTCCATGCCATTCCATGCCATTCCATGCCATTCCATGCCATTCCATGCCATTCCATGCCATTCCATGCCATTCCATGCCATTCCATGCCATTCCATGCCATTCCATGCCATTCCATGCCATTCCATGCCATTCCATGCCATTCCATGCCATTCCATGCCATTCCATGCCGTGCCATGCCATTCCATGCCGTGCCATGCCATTCCATGCCGTGCCATGCCGGTGCCATGCCGGTGCCATGCCGTGCCATGCCGGTGCCATGCCGTGCCATGCCGGTGCCATGCCGTGCCATGCCGGTGCCATGCCGTGCCATGCCGGTGCCATGCCGTGCCATGCCGGTGCCATGCCGTGCCATGCCGGTGCCATGCCGTGCCATGCCGGTGCCATGCCGTGCCATGCCGGTGCCATGCCGTGCCATGCCGTGCCATGCCGGTGCCATGCCGTGCCATGCCGGTGCCATGCCGTGCCATGCCGTGCCATGCCGTGCCATGCGGTGCCATGCCATTCCATGCCATTCCATGTCATTCCATGCCATTCCATGTCATTCCATGCCATTCCATGTCATTCCATGCCATTCCATGCCATTCCATGCCATTCCATGCCATTCCATGCCATTCCATGCCATTCCATGCCATTCCATGCCATTCCATGCCATTCCATGCCATTCCATGCCATTCCATGCCATTCCATGCCATTCCATGCCATTCCATGCCATTCCATGCCATTCCATGCCATTCCATGCCATTCCATGCCATTCCATGCCATTCCATGCCATTCCATGCCATTCCATGCCATTCCATGCCATTCCATGCCATTCCATGCCGTGCCATGCCATTCCATGCCGTGCCATGCCATTCCATGCCGTGCCATGCCGTGCCATGCCGGTGCCATGCCGTGCCATGCCGGTGCCATGCCGTGCCATGCCGTGCCATGCCGGTGCCATGCCGTGCCATGCCGGTGCCATGCCGTGCCATGCCGTGCCATGCCGTGCCATGCGGTGCCATGCCATTCCATGCCATTCCATGCCATTCCATGCCATTCCATGCCATTCCATGCCATTCCATGCCATTCCATGCCATTCCATGCCATTCCATGCCATTCCATGCCATTCCATGCCATTCCATGCCATTCCATGCCATTCCATGCCATTCCATGCCGTGCCATGCCGTGCCATGCCGGTGCCATGCCGTGCCATGCCGGTGCCATGCCGTGCCATGCCGTGCCATGCCGTGCCATGCCGGTGCCATGCCGTGCCATGCCGGTGCCATGCCGTGCCATGCCGGTGCCATGCCGTGCCATGCCGGTGCCATGCCGTGCCATGCCGGTGCCATGCCGTGCCATGCCGGTGCCATGCCGTGCCATGCCGGTGCCATGCCGTGCCATGCCGGTGCCATGCCGTGCCATGCCGGTGCCATGCCGTGCCATGCCGGTGCCATGCCGTGCCATGCCGGTGCCATGCCGGTGCCATGTCGTGCCATGCCGGTGCCATGCCATTCCATGCCATTCCATGCCATTCCATGCCAGTCCATGCCATTCCATGCCGTGCCATGCCGGTGCCATGCCGTGCCATGCCGGTGCCATGCCGGTGCCATGCCGTGCCATGCCGTGCCATGCCGTGCCATGCGGTGCCATGCCATTCCATGCCATTCCATGCCATTCCATGCCATTCCATGCCATTCCATGTCATTCCATGCCATTCCATGCCATTCCATGCCATTCCATGCCATTCCATGCCATTCCATGCCATTCAATGCCGTGCCATGCCGGTGCCATGCCGTGCCATGCCGGTGCCATGCCGTGCCATGCCGGTGCCATGCCGGTGCCATGCCGTGCCATGCCGGTGCCATGCCGTGCCATGCCGGTGCCATGCCGTGCCATGCCGGTGCCATGCCGTGCCATGCCGGTGCCATGCCGTGCCATGCCGGTGCCATGCCGTGCCATGCCGGTGCCATGCCGTGCCATGCCGGTGCCATGCCGTGCCATGCCGGTGCCATGCCGTGCCATGCCGGTGCCATGCCGTGCCATGCCGGTGCCATGCCGTGCCATGCCGGTGCCTGCCGGTGCCATGCCGTGCCATGCCGGTGCCATGCCGTGCCATGCCGGTGCCATGCCGTGCCATGCCGGTGCCATGCCGTGCCATGCCGGTGCCATGCCGTGCCATGCCGGTGCCATGCCGTGCCATGCCGGTGCCATGCCGTGCCATGCCGGTGCCATGCCGTGCCATGCCGGTGCCATGCCGTGCCATGCCGGTGCCATGCCATTCCATGCCATTCCATGCCATTCCATGCCATTCCATGCCATTCCATGCCATTCCATGCCATTCCATGCCATTCCATGCCATTCCATGCCATTCCATGCCATTCCATGCCATTCCATGCCATTCCATGCCATTCCATGCCATTCCATGCCATTCCATGCCATTCCATGCCATTCCATGCCATTCCATGCCATTCCATGCCATTCCATGCCATTCCATGCCATTCCATGCCATTCCATGCCATTCCATGCCATTCCATGCCGTGCCATGCCGGTGCCAGGCCGTGCCATGCCGGTGCCATGCCGTGCCATGCCGGTGCCATGCCGTGCCATGCCGGTGCCATGCCGTGCCATGCCGGTGCCATGCCGTGCCATGCCGGTGCCATGCCGTGCCATGCCGGTGCCATGCCGTGCCATGCCGGTGCCATGCCGTGCCATGCCGGTGCCATGCCGTGCCATGCCGGTGCCATGCCGTGCCATGCCGGTGCCATGCCGTGCCATGCCGGTGCCATGCCGTGCCATGCCGGTGCCATGCCGTGCCATGCCGGTGCCATGCCGTGCCATGCCGGTGCCATGCCGTGCCATGCCGGTGCCATGCCATTCCATGCCATTCCATGCCATTCCATGCCATTCCATGCCATTCCATGCCATTCCATGCCATTCCATGCCATTCCATGCCATTCCATGCCGTGCCATGCCGTGCCATGCCGGTGCCATGCCGTGCCATGCCGTGCCATGCCGTGCCATGCCGTGCCATGCCGTGCCATGCCGGTGCCATGCCGTGCCATGCCGGTGCCATGCCGTGCCATGCCGTGCCATGCCGGTGCCATGCCGTGCCATGCCGGTGCCATGCCGTGCCATGCCGGTGCCATGCCGTGCCATGCCGTGCCATGCCGGTGCCATGCCGTGCCATGCCGGTGCCATGCCGTGCCATGCCGTGCCATGCCGGTGCCATGCCGTGCCATGCCGGTGCCATGCCGTGCCATGCCGTGCCATGCCGTGCCATGCGGTGCCATGCGGTGCCATGCCATTCCATGCCATTCCATGCCATTCCATGCCATTCCATGCCATTCCATGCCATTCCATGCCATTCCATGCCATTCCATGCCATTCCATGCCATTCCATGCCATTCCATGCCATTCCATGCCATTCCATGCCATTCCATGCCGTGCCATGCCGTGCCATGCCGGTGCCATGCCGTGCCATGCCGGTGCCATGCCGTGCCATGCCGGTGCCATGCCGTGCCATGCCGGTGCCATGCGGTGCCATGCCGGTGCCATGCCGTGCCATGCCGGTGCCATGCCGTGCCATGCCGGTGCCATGCCGTGCCATGCCGGTGCCATGCCGTGCCATGCCGGTGCCATGCCGTGCCATGCCGGTGCCATGCCGTGCCATGCCGGTGCCATGCCGTTCCATGCCGGTGCCATGCCGTGCCATGCCGGTGCCATGCCGTGCCATGCCGGTGCCATGCCGTGCCATGCCGGTGCCATGCCGTGCCATGCCGTGCCATGCCGGTGCCATGCCGTGCCATGCCGGTGCCATGCCGTGCCATGCCGGTGCCATGCCGTGCCATGCCGGTGCCATGCCGTGCCATGCCGGTGCCATGCCGTGCCATGCCGGTGCCATGCCGTGCCATGCCGGTGCCATGCCGTGCCATGCCGGTGCCATGCCGTGCCATGCCGGTGCCATGCCGTGCCATGCCGGTGCCATGCCATTCCATGCCATTCCATGCCATTCCATGCCATTCCATGCCGTGCCATGCCGTGCCATGCCGGTGCCATGCCGTGCCATGCCGTGCCATGCCGTGCCATGCCGGTGCCATGCCGTGCCATGCCGGTGCCATGCCGTGCCATGCCGGTGCCCTGCCGTGCCATGCCGTGCCATGCCGGTGCCATGCCGTGCCATGCCGGTGCCATGCCGTGCCATGCCGGTGCCATGCCGTGCCATGCCGTGCCATGCCGTGCCATGCCGTGCCATGCCGGTGCCATGCCGTGCCATGCCGGTGCCATGCCGTGCCATGCCGGTGCCATGCCGTGCCATGCCGGTGCCATGCCGTGCCATGCCGGTGCCATGCCGTGCCATGCCGTGCCATGCCGTGCCATGCGGTGCCATGCCGTGCCATGCCATTCCATGCCATTCCATGCCATTCCATGCCATTCCATGCCATTCCATGCCATTCCATGCCATTCCATGCCATTCCATGCCATTCCATGCCATTCCATGCCATTCCATGCCATTCCATGCCATTCCATGCCATTCCATGCCATTCCATGCCATTCCATGCCATTCCATGCCATTCCATGCCATTCCATGCCATTCCATGCCATTCCATGCCAGTCCATCCCAGTCCATGCCATTCCATGCCATTCCATGCCATTCCATGCCATTCCATGCCATTCAATGCCGTGCCATGCCGTGCCATGCCGTGCCATGCCGTGCCATGCCGTGCCATGCCGTGCCATGCCGTGCCATGCCGGTGCCATGCCGGTGCCATGCCGTGCCATGCCGGTGCCATGCCGGTGCCATGCCGTGCCATGCCGGTGCCATGCCGTGCCATGCCGGTGCCATGCCGTGCCATGCCGGTGCCATGCCGTGCCATGCCGGTGCCATGCCGTGCCATACCGGTGCCATGCCGTGCCATGCCGTGCCATGCCGTGCCATGCCGGTGCCATGCCGTGCCATGCCGTGCCATGCCGGTGCCATGCCGTGCCATGCAGGTGCCATGCCGTGCCATGCCGTGCCATGCCGGTGCCATGCCGTGCCATGCCGGTGCCATGCCGGTGCCATGCCGTGCCATGCCGTGCCATGCCGGTGCCATGCCATTCCATGCCATTCCATGCCATTCCATGCCATTCCATGCCATTCCATGCCATTCCATGCCATTCCATGCCATTCCATGCCATTCCATGCCATTCCATGCCATTCCATGCCATTCCATGCCATTCCATGCCATTCCATGCCATTCCATGCCATTCCATGCCATTCCATGCCATTCCATGCCATTCCATGCCGTGCCATGCCATTCCATGCCGTGCCATGCCATTCCATGCCGTGCCATGCCGGTGCCATGCCGTGCCATGCCGGTGCCATGCCGGTGCCATGCCGGTGCCATGCCGTGCCATGCCGGTGCCATGCCGGTGCCATGCCGTGCCATGCCGGTGCCATGCCGTGCCATGCCGGTGCCATGCCGTGCCATGCCGGTGCCATGCCGTTCCATGCCGGTGCCATGCCGTGCCATGCCGGTGCCATGCCGTGCCATGCCGGTGCCATGCCGTGCCATGCCGGTGCCATGCCGTGCCATGCCGTGCCATGCCGGTGCCATGCCGTGCCATGCCGGTGCCATGCCGTGCCATGCCGGTGCCATGCCGTGCCATGCCGGTGCCATGCCGTGCCATGCCGGTGCCATGCCGTGCCATGACGGTGCCATGCCGTGCCATGCCGGTGCCATGCCGTGCCATGCCGGTGCCATGCCATTCCATGCCATTCCATGCCATTCCATGCCGTGCCATGCCGTGCCATGCCGGTGCCATGCCGTGCCATGCCGTGCCATGCCGTGCCATGCCGTGCCATGCCGGTGCCATGCCGTGCCATGCCGGTGCCATGCCGTGCCATGCCGGTGCCCTGCCGTGCCATGCCGTGCCATGCCGGTGCCATGCCGTGCCATGCCGGTGCCATGCCGTGCCATGCCGGTGCCATGCCGTGCCATGCCGTGCCATGCCGTGCCATGCCGGTGCCATGCCGTGCCATGCCGGTGCCATGCCGTGCCATGCCGGTGCCATGCCGTGCCATGCCGGTGCCATGCCGTGCCATGCCGTGCCATGCCGTGCCATGCGGTGCCATGCCGTGCCATGCCATTCCATGCCATTCCATGCCATTCCATGCCATTCCATGCCATTCCATGCCATTCCATGCCATTCCATGCCATTCCATGCCATTCCATGCCATTCCATGCCATTCCATGCCATTCCATGCCATTCCATGCCATTCCATGCCAGTCCATCCCAGTCCATGCCATTCCATGCCATTCCATGCCATTCCATGCCATTCCATGCCATTCAATGCCGTGCCATGCCGTGCCATGCCGTGCCATGCCGTGCCATGCCGTGCCATGCCGTGCCATGCCGTGCCATGCCGTGCCATGCCGGTGCCATGCCGTGCCATGCCGGTGCCATGCCGTGCCATGCCGGTGCCATGCCGTGCTATGCCGTGCCATGCCGGTGCCATGCCGTGCCATGCCGGTGCCATGCCGGTGCCATGCCGTGCCATGCTGGTGCCATGCCGTGCCATGCCGGTGCCATGTCGTGCCATGCCGTGCCATGCCGTGCCATGCCGTGCCATGCCATGCCGTGCCATGCGGTGCCATTCCATTCCATGCCATTCAATGCCGTGCCATGCCGTGCCATGCCGTGCCATGCCGTGCCATGCCATGCCGTGCCATGCGGTGCCATGCCATTCCATGCCATTCAATGCCGTGCCATGCCGTGCCATGCCGGTGCCATGCCGGTGCCATGCCGTGCCATGCCGGTGCCATGCCGGTGCCATGCCGTGCCATGCCGGTGCCATGCCGTGCCATGCCGGTGCCATGCCGTGCCATGCCGGTGCCATGCCGTGCCATGCCGGTGCCATGCCGTGCCATGCCGTGCCATGCCGGTGCCATGCCGTGCCATGCAGGTGCCATGCCGTGCCATGCCGTGCCATGCCGGTGCCATGCCGTGCCATGCCGGTGCCATGCCGGTGCCATGCCGTGCCATGCCGTGCCATGCCGGTGCCATGCCATTCCATGCCATTCCATGCCATTCCATGCCATTCCATGCCATTCCATGCCATTCCATGCCATTCCATGCCATTCCATGCCATTCCATGCCATTCCATGCCATTCCATGCCATTCCATGCCATTCCATGCCATTCCATGCCATTCCATGCCATTCCATGCCATTCCATGCCATTCCATGCCATTCCATGCCATTCCATGCCATTCCATGCCATTCCATGCCATTCCATGCCATTCCATGCCATTCCATGCCATTCCATGCCATTCCATGCCATTCCATGCCGTGCCATGCCATTCCATGCCGTGCCATGCCATTCCATGCCGTGCCATGCCGGTGCCATGCCGGTGCCATGCCGTGCCATGCCGGTGCCATGCCGTGCCATGCCGGTGCCATGCCGTGCCATGCCGGTGCCATGCCGTGCCATGCCGGTGCCATGCCGTGCCATGCCGGTGCCATGCCGTGCCATGCCGGTGCCATGCCGTGCCATGCCGGTGCCATGCCGTGCCATGCCGGTGCCATGCCGTGCCATGCCGTGCCATGCCGGTGCCATGCCGTGCCATGCCGGTGCCATGCCGTGCCATGCCGTGCCATGCCGTGCCATGCGGTGCCATGCCATTCCATGCCATTCCATGTCATTCCATGCCATTCCATGTCATTCCATGCCATTCCATGTCATTCCATGCCATTCCATGCCATTCCATGCCATTCCATGCCATTCCATGCCATTCCATGCCATTCCATGCCATTCCATGCCATTCCATGCCATTCCATGCCATTCCATGCCATTCCATGCCATTCCATGCCATTCCATGCCATTCCATGCCATTCCATGCCATTCCATGCCATTCCATGCCATTCCATGCCATTCCATGCCATTCCATGCCATTCCATGCCATTCCATGCCGTGCCATGCCATTCCATGCCGTGCCATGCCATTCCATGCCGTGCCATGCCGTGCCATGCCGGTGCCATGCCGTGCCATGCCGGTGCCATGCCGTGCCATGCCGTGCCATGCCGGTGCCATGCCGTGCCATGCCGGTGCCATGCCGTGCCATGCCGTGCCATGCCGTGCCATGCGGTGCCATGCCATTCCATGCCATTCCATGCCATTCCATGCCATTCCATGCCATTCCATGCCATTCCATGCCATTCCATGCCATTCCATGCCATTCCATGCCATTCCATGCCATTCCATGCCATTCCATGCCGTGCCATGCCGTGCCATGCCGGTGCCATGCCGTGCCATGCCGGTGCCATGCCGTGCCATGCCGTGCCATGCCGTGCCATGCCGGTGCCATGCCGTGCCATGCCGGTGCCATGCCGTGCCATGCCGGTGCCATGCCGTGCCATGCCGGTGCCATGCCGTGCCATGCCGGTGCCATGCCGTGCCATGCCGGTGCCATGCCGTGCCATGCCGGTGCCATGCCGTGCCATGCCGGTGCCATGCCGTGCCATGCCGGTGCCATGCCGTGCCATGCCGGTGCCATGCCGTGCCATGCCGGTGCCATGCCGGTGCCATGTCGTGCCATGCCGGTGCCATGCCATTCCATGCCATTCCATGCCATTCCATGCCAGTCCATGCCATTCCATGCCGTGCCATGCCGGTGCCATGCCGTGCCATGCCGGTGCCATGCCGGTGCCATGCCGTGCCATGCCGTGCCATGCCGTGCCATGCGGTGCCATGCCATTCCATGCCATTCCATGCCATTCCATGCCATTCCATGCCATTCCATGTCATTCCATGCCATTCCATGCCATTCCATGCCATTCCATGCCATTCCATGCCATTCCATGCCATTCAATGCCGTGCCATGCCGTGCCATGCCGGTGCCATGCCGTGCCATGCCGGTGCCATGCCGTGCCATGCCGGTGCCATGCCGTGCCATGCCGGTGCCATGCCGTGCCATGCCGTGCCATGCCGGTGCCATGCCGTGCCATGCCGGTGCCATGCCGTGCCATGCCGGTGCCATGCCGTGCCATGCCGTGCCATGCCGTGCCATGCGGTGCCATGCCATTCCATGCCATTCCATGTCATTCCATGCCATTCCATGTCATTCCATGACATTCCATGCCATTCCATGCCATTCCATGCCATTCCATGCCATTCCATGCCATTCCATGCCATTCCATGCCATTCCATGCCATTCCATGCCATTCCATGCCATTCCATGCCATTCCATGCCATTCCATGCCGTGCCATGCCGGTGCCATGCCGTGCCATGCCGGTGCCATGCCGTGCCATGCCGGTGCCATGCCGTGCCATGCCGGTGCCATGCCGTGCCATGCCGGTGCCATGCCGTGCCATGCCGGTGCCATGCCGTGCCATGCCGGTGCCATGCCGTGCCATGCCGGTGCCATGCCGTGCCATGCCGGTGCCATGCCGTGCCATGCCGGTGCCATGCCGTGCCATGCCGGTGCCATGCCGTGCCATGCCGGTGCCATGCCGTGCCATGCCGGTGCCATGCCGTGCCATGCCGGTGCCATGCCGTGCCATGCCGGTGCCATGCCGTGCCATGCCGGTGCCATGCCATTCCATGCCATTCCATGCCATTCCATGCCATTCCATGCCATTCCATGCCATTCCATGCCATTCCATGCCATTCCTTGCCGTGCCATGCCGTGCCATGCCGGTGCCATGCCGTGCCATGCCGTGCCATGCCGTGCCATGCCGTGCCATGCCGTGCCATGCCGTGCCATGCCGGTGCCATGCCGTGCCATGCCGGTGCCATGCCGTGCCATGCCGTGCCATGCCGGTGCCATGCCGTGCCATGCCGGTGCCATGCCGTGCCATGCCGGTGCCATGCCGTGCCATGCCGTGCCATGCCGGTGCCATGCCGTGCCATGCCGGTGCCATGCCGTGCCATGCCGTGCCATGCCGGTGCCATGCCGTGCCATGCCGGTGCCATGCCGTGCCATGCCGTGCCATGCCGTGCCATGCGGTGCCATGCGGTGCCATGCCATTCCATGCCATTCCATGCCATTCCATGCCATTCCATGCCATTCCATGCCATTCCATGCCATTCCATGCCATTCCATGCCATTCCATGCCATTCCATGCCATTCCATGCCATTCCATGCCATTCCATGCCATTCCATGCCATTCCATGCCATTCCATGCCATTCCATGCCAGTCCATCCCAGTCCATGCCATTCCATGCCATTCCATGCCATTCCATGCCATTCCATGCCATTCCATGCCAGTCCATCCCAGTCCATGCCATTCCATGCCATTCCATGCCATTCCATGCCATTCAATGCCGTGCCATGCCGTGCCATGCCGTGCCATGCCGTGCCATGCCGTGCCATGCCGGTGCCATGCCGTGCCATGCCGGTGCCATGCCGTGCCATGCCGGTGCCATGCCGTGCCATGCCGTGCCATGCCGGTGCCATGCCGTGCCATGCCGGTGCCATGCCGTGCTATGCCGTGCCATGCCGGTGCCATGCCGTGCCATGCCGGTGCCATGCCGTGCCATGCCGGTGCCATGTCGTGCCATGCCGTGCCATGCCGTGCCATGCCGTGCCATGCCATGCCGTGCCATGCGGTGCCATGCCATTCCATGCCATTCCATGCCATTCCATGCCATTCCATGCCATTCCATGCCATTCAATGCCGTGCCATGCCGTGCCATGCCGGTGCCATGCCGTGCCATGCCGGTGCCATGCCGTGCCATGCCGGTGCCATGCCGTGCCATGCCGGTGCCATGCCGGTGCCATGCCATTCCATGCCGTGCCATGCCGGTGCCATGCCGTGCCATGCCGGTGCCATGCCGTGCCATGCCGTGCCATGCCGTGCCATGCCGTGCCATGCCGTGCCATGCCGTGCCATGCCGTGCCATGCCGTGCCATGCGGTGCCATGCCATTCCATGCCATTCCATGCCATTCCATGCCATTCCATGCCATTCCATGTCATTCCATGCCATTCCATGCCATTCCATGCCATTCCATGCCATTCCATGCCATTCCATGCCATTCAATGCCGTGCCATGCCGTGCCATGCCGGTGCCATGCCGTGCCATGCCGGTGCCATGCCGTGCCATGCCGGTGCCATGCCGTGCCATGCCGGTGCCATGCCGGTGCCATGCCATTCCATGCCGTGCCATGCCGGTGCCATGCCGTGCCATGCCGGTGCCATGCCGTGCCATGCCGTGCCATGCCGTGCCATGCCGTGCCATGCCGTGCCATGCCGTGCCATGCCGTGCCATGCGGTGCCATGCCATTCCATGCCATTCCATGCCATTCCATGCCATTCCATGCCATTCCATGTCATTCCATGCCATTCCATGCCATTCCATGCCATTCCATGCCATTCCATGCCATTCCATGCCATTCAATGCCGTGCCATGCCGTGCCATGCCGGTGCCATGCCGTGCCATGCCGGTGCCATGCCGTGCCATGCCGGTGCCATGCCGTGCCATGCCGGTGCCATGCCGTGCCATGCCGGTGCCATGCCGTGCCATGCCGGTGCCATGCCGTGCCATGCCGTGCCATGCCGGTGCCATGCCGTGCCATGCCGGTGCCATGCCGTGCCATGCCGGTGCCATGCCGTGCCATGCCGTGCCATGCCGTGCCATGCGGTGCCATGCCATTCCATGCCATTCCATGTCATTCCATGCCATTCCATGTCATTCCATGACATTCCATGCCATTCCATGCCATTCCATGCCATTCCATGCCATTCCATGCCATTCCATGCCATTCCATGCCATTCCATGCCATTCCATGCCATTCCATGCCATTCCATGCCATTCCATGCCATTCCATGCCATTCCATGCCATTCCATGCCATTCCATGCCATTCCATGCCGTGCCATGCCGGTGCCATGCCGTGCCATGCCGGTGCCATGCCGTGCCATGCCGGTGCCATGCCGTGCCATGCCGTGCCATGCCGTGCCATGCGGTGCCATGCCATTCCATGCCATTCCATGCCATTCCATGCCATTCCATGCCATTCCATGCCATTCCATGCCATTCCATGCCATTCCATGCCATTCCATGCCATTCCATGCCATTCCATGCCATTCCATGCCATTCCATGCCATTCCATGCCATTCCATGCCGTGCCATGCCGTGCCATGCCGTGCCATGCCGTGCCATGCCGGTGCCATGCCGTGCCATGCCGGTGCCATGCCGTGCCATGCCGGTGCCATGCCGTGCCATGCCGGTGCCATGCCGTGCCATGCCGGTGCCATGCCGTGCCATGCCGGTGCCATGCCGTGCCATGCCGGTGCCATGCCGTGCCATGCCGGTGCCATGCCGTGCCATGCCGGTGCCATGCCGTGCCATGCCGGTGCCATGCCGTGCCATGCCGGTGCCATGCCGTGCCATGCCGGTGCCATGCCGTGCCATGCCGGTGCCATGCCGGTGCCATGCCGTGCCATGCCGGTGCCATGTCGTGCCATGCCGGTGCCATGCCATTCCATGCCATTCCATGCCATTCCATGCCATTCCATGCCATTCCATGCCGTGCCATGCCGGTGCCATGCCGTGCCATGCCGGTGCCATGCCGTGCCATGCCGGTACCATGCCGTGCCATGCCGGTGCCATGCCGTGCCATGCCGGTGCCATGCCGGTGCCATGCCGTGCCATGCCGGTGCCATGCCGTGCCATGCCGGTGCCATGCCGTGCCATGCCGGTGCCATGCCGTGCCATGCCGGTGCCATGCCGTGCCATGCCGGTGCCATGCCGTGCCATGCCGGTGCCATGCCGTGCCATGCCGGTGCCTTGCCGTGCCATGCCGGTGCCATGCCGTGCCATGCCGTGCCATGCCGGTGCCATGCCGTGCCATGCCGTGCCATGCCGTGCCATGCCGGTGCCATGCCGTGCCATGCCGGTGCCATGCCGTGCCATGCCGGTGCCATGCCGGTGCCATGCCGTGCCATGCCGGTGCCATGCCGTGCCATGCCGGTGCCATGCCGGTGCCATGCCGTGCCATGCCGGTGCCATGCCGTGCCATGCCGGTGCCATGCCGTGCCATGCCGGTGCCATGCCGTGCCATGCCGGTGCCATGCCGTGCCATGCCGGTGCCATGCCGTGCCATGCCGGTGCCATGCCGTGCCATGCCGGTGCCATGCCGTGCCATGCCGGTGCCATGCCGTGCCATGCCGGTGCCATGCCGTGCCATGCCGGTGCCATGCCGTGCCATGCCGGTGCCATGCCGTGCCATGCCGGTGCCATGCCGTGCCATGCCGGTGCCATGCCGTGCCATGCCGGTGCCATGCCGTGCCATGCCGGTGCCATGCCATTCCATGCCATTCCATGCCATTCCATGCCATTCCATGCCATTCCATGCCATTCCATGCCATTCCATGCCATTCCATGCCATTCCATGCCATTCCATGCCATTCCATGCCATTCCATGCCATTCCATGCCATTCCATGCCATTCCATGCCATTCCATGCCATTCCATGCCATTCCATGCCATTCCATGCCATTCCATGCCATTCCATGCCATTCCATGCCATTCCATGCCATTCCATGCCATTCCATGCCATTCCATGCCATTCCATGCCATTCCATGCCATTCCATGCCATTCCATGCCATTCCATGCCATTCCATGCCATTCCATGCCGTGCCATGCCGGTGCCAGGCCGTGCCATGCCGGTGCCATGCCGTGCCATGCCGGTGCCATGCCGTGCCATGCCGGTGCCATGCCGTGCCATGCCGGTGCCATGCCGTGCCATGCCGGTGCCATGCCGTGCCATGCCGGTGCCATGCCGTGCCATGCCGGTGCCATGCCGTGCCATGCCGGTGCCATGCCGTGCCATGCCGGTGCCATGCCGTGCCATGCCGGTGCCATGCCGTGCCATGCCGGTGCCATGCCGTGCCATGCCGGTGCCATGCCGTGCCATGCCGGTGCCATGCCGTGCCATGCCGGTGCCATGCCGTGCCATGCCGGTGCCATGCCGTGCCATGCCGGTGCCATGCCGTGCCATGCCGGTGCCATGCCGTGCCATGCCGGTGCCATGCCGTGCCATGCCGGTGCCATGCCGTGCCATGCCGGTGCCATGCCGTGCCATGCCGGTGCCATGCCGTGCCATGCCGGTGCCATGCCGTGCCATGCCGGTGCCATGCCGTGCCATGCCGGTGCCATGCCGTGCCATGCCGGTGCCATGCCGTGCCATGCCGGTGCCATGCCATTCCATGCCATTCCATGCCATTCCATGCCATTCCATGCCATTCCATGCCATTCCATGCCATTCCATGCCATTCCATGCCATTCCATGCCGTGCCATGCCGTGCCATGCCGGTGCCATGCCGTGCCATGCCGGTGCCATGCCGTGCCATGCCGGTGCCATGCCGGTGCCATGCCGTGCCATGCCGGTGCCATGCCGTGCCATGCCGGTGCCATGCCGTGCCATGCCGGTGCCATGCCGGTGCCATGCCGTGCCATGCCGGTGCCATGCCGTGCCATGCCGGTGCCATGCCGTGCCATGCCGGTGCCATGCCGTGCCATGCCGGTGCCATGCCGTGCCATGCCGGTGCCATGCCGTGCCATGCCGGTGCCATGCCGTGCCATGCCGGTGCCATGCCGTGCCATGCCGGTGCCATGCCGTGCCATGCCGGTGCCATGCCGTGCCATGCCGGTGCCATGCCGTGCCATGCCGGTGCCATGCCGTGCCATGCCGGTGCCATGCCGTGCCATGCCGGTGCCATGCCGTGCCATGCCGGTGCCATGCCGTGCCATGCCGGTGCCATGCCGTGCCATGCCGGTGCCATGCCATTCCATGCCATTCCATGCCATTCCATGCCATTCCATGCCATTCCATGCCATTCCATGCCATTCCATGCCATTCCATGCCATTCCATGCCATTCCATGCCATTCCATGCCATTCCATGCCATTCCATGCCATTCCATGCCATTCCATGCCATTCCATGCCATTCCATGCCATTCCATGCCATTCCATGCCATTCCATGCCATTCCATGCCATTCCATGCCATTCCATGCCATTCCATGCCATTCCATGCCATTCCATGCCATTCCATGCCATTCCATGCCATTCCATGCCATTCCATGCCATTCCATGCCATTCCATGCCATTCCATGCCGTGCCATGCCGGTGCCAGGCCGTGCCATGCCGGTGCCATGCCGTGCCATGCCGGTGCCATGCCGTGCCATGCCGGTGCCATGCCGTGCCATGCCGGTGCCATGCCGTGCCATGCCGGTGCCATGCCGTGCCATGCCGGTGCCATGCCGTGCCATGCCGGTGCCATGCCGTGCCATGCCGGTGCCATGCCGTGCCATGCCGGTGCCATGCCGTGCCATGCCGGTGCCATGCCGTGCCATGCCGGTGCCATGCCGTGCCATGCCGGTGCCATGCCGTGCCATGCCGGTGCCATGCCGTGCCATGCCGATGCCATGCCGTGCCATGCCGGTGCCATGCCATTCCATGCCATTCCATGCCATTCCATGCCATTCCATGCCATTCCATGCCATTCCATGCCATTCCATGCCATTCCATGCCATTCCATGCCGTGCCATGCCGTGCCATGCCGGTGCCATGCCGTGCCATGCCGTGCCATGCCGTGCCATGCCGTGCCATGCCGTGCCATGCCGGTGCCATGCCGTGCCATGCCGGTGCCATGCCGTGCCATGCCGTGCCATGCCGGTGCCATGCCGTGCCATGCCGGTGCCATGCCGTGCCATGCCGGTGCCATGCCGTGCCATGCCGTGCCATGCCGGTGCCATGCCGTGCCATGCCGGTGCCATGCCGTGCCATGCCGTGCCATGCCGGTGCCATGCCGTGCCATGCCGGTGCCATGCCGTGCCATGCCGGTGCCATGCCGTGCCATGCCGTGCCATGCCGTGCCATGCGGTGCCATGCGGTGCCATGCCATTCCATGCCATTCCATGCCATTCCATGCCATTCCATGCCATTCCATGCCATTCCATGCCATTCCATGCCATTCCATGCCATTCCATGCCATTCCATGCCATTCCATGCCATTCCATGCCAGTCCATCCCAGTCCATGCCATTCCATGCCATTCCATGCCATTCCATGCCATTCAATGCCGTGCCATGCCGTGCCATGCCGTGCCATGCCGTGCCATGCCGTGCCATGCCGTGCCATGCCGGTGCCATGCCGTGCCATGCCGTGCCATGCCGGTGCCATGCCGTGCCATGCCGGTGCCATGCCGTGCCATGCCGGTGCCATGCCGTGCCATGCCGTGCCATGCCGGTGCCATGCCGTGCCATGCCGGTGCCATGCCGTGCTATGCCGTGCCATGCCGGTGCCATGCCGTGCCATGCCGGTGCCATGCCGTGCCATGCCGGTGCCATGTCGTGCCATGCCGTGCCATGCCGTGCCATGCCGTGCCATGCCGTGCCATGCCATGCCGTGCCATGCGGTGCCATGCCATTCCATGCCATTCCATGCCATTCCATGCCATTCCATGCCATTCCATGCCATTCAATGCCGTGCCATGCCGTGCCATGCCGGTGCCATGCCGTGCCATGCCGGTGCCATGCCGTGCCATGCCGGTGCCATGCCGTGCCATGCCGGTGCCATGCCGTGCCATGCCGGTGCCATGCCGTGCCATGCCGTGCCATGCCGATGCCATGCCGTGCCATGCCGTGCCATGCCGGTGCCATGCCGTGCCATGCCGGTGCCATGCCGGTGCCATGCCATTCCATGCCGTGCCATGCCGGTGCCATGCCGTGCCATGCCGGTGCCATGCCGTGCCATGCCGGTGCCATGCCGTGCCATGCCGGTGCCATGCCGTGCCATGCCGTGCCATGCCGTGCCATGCCGTGCCATGCCGTGCCATGCCGTGCCATGCCGTGCCATGCCGTGCCATGCCGTGCCATGCCGTGCCATGCGGTGCCATGCCATTCCATGCCATTCCATGCCATTCCATGCCATTCCATGCCATTCCATGTCATTCCATGCCATTCCATGCCATTCCATGCCATTCCATGCCATTCCATGCCATTCCATGCCATTCCATGCCATTCCATGCCATTCCATGCCATTCAATGCCGTGCCATGCCGTGCCATGCCGGTGCCATGCCGTGCCATGCCGGTGCCATGCCGTGCCATGCCGGTGCCATGCCGTGCCATGCCGGTGCCATGCCGTGCCATGCCGGTGCCATGCCGTGCCATGCCGGTGCCATGCCGTGCCATGCCGGTGCCATGCCGTGCCATGCCGTGCCATGCCGGTGCCATGCCGTGCCATGCCGGTGCCATGCCGTGCCATGCCGGTGCCATGCCGTGCCATGCCGTGCCATGCCGTGCCATGCGGTGCCATGCCATTCCATGCCATTCCATGTCATTCCATGCCATTCCATGTCATTCCATGACATTCCATGCCATTCCATGCCATTCCATGCCATTCCATGCCATTCCATGCCATTCCATGCCATTCCATGCCATTCCATGCCATTCCATGCCATTCCATGCCATTCCATGCCATTCCATGCCATTCCATGCCATTCCATGCCATTCCATGCCATTCCATGCCATTCCATGCCATTCCATGCCATTCCATGCCATTCCATGCCATTCCATGCCGTGCCATGCCGGTGCCATGCCGTGCCATGCCGGTGCCATGCCGTGCCATGCCGGTGCCATGCCGTGCCATGCCGGTGCCATGCCGTGCCATGCCGGTGCCATGCCGTGCCATGCCGGTGCCATGCCGTGCCATGCCGGTGCCATGCCGTGCCATGCCGGTGCCATGCCGTGCCATGCCGGTGCCATGCCGTGCCATGCCGGTGCCATGCCGTGCCATGCCGGTGCCATGCCGTGCCATGCCGGTGCCATGCCGTGCCATGCCGGTGCCATGCCGTGCCATGCCGGTGCCATGCCGTGCCATGCCGGTGCCATGTCGTGCCATGCCGGTGCCATGCCATTCCATGCCATTCCATGCCATTCCATGCCATTCCATGCCATTCCATGCCATTCCATGCCATTCCATGCCATTCCATGCCATTCCATGCCATTCCATGCCATTCCATGCCATTCCATGCCATTCCATGCCATTCCATGCCATTCCATGCCATTCCATGCCATTCCATGCCATTCCATGCCATTCCATGCCATTCCATGCCATTCCATGCCATTCCATGCCATTCCATGCCATTCCATGCCATTCCATGCCATTCCATGCCATTCCATGCCATTCCATGCCATTCCATGCCATTCCATGCCATTCCATGCCATTCCATGCCATTCCATGCCGTGCCATGCCGGTGCCATGCCGTGCCATGCCGGTGCCATGCCGTGCCATGCCGGTGCCATGCCGTGCCATGCCGGTGCCATGCCGTGCCATGCCGGTGCCATGCCGTGCCATGCCGGTGCCATGCCGTGCCATGCCGGTGCCATGCCGTGCCATGCCGGTGCCATGCCGTGCCATGTCGGTGCCATGCCGTGCCATGCCGGTGCCATGCCGTGCCATGCCGTGCCATGCCGGTGCCATGCCGTGCCATGCCGTGCCATGCCGTGCCATGCCGTGCCATGCCGTGCCATGCCGGTGCCATGCCGTGACATGCCGGTGCCATGACGTGCCATGCCGGTGCCATGCCGGTGCCATGCCGTGCCATGCCGGTGCCATGCCGTGCCATGCCGGTGCCATGCCGTGCCATGCCGGTGCCATGCCGTGCCATGCCGGTGCCATGCCGTGCCATGCCGGTGCCATGCCGTGCCATGCCGGTGCCATGCCGTGCCATGCCGGTGCCATGCCGTGCCATGCCGGTGCCATGCCGTGCCATGCCGTGCCATGCCGGTGCCATGCCGTGCCATGCCGGTGCCATGCCGTGCCATGCCGGTGCCATGCCGGTGCCATGCCGGTGCCATGCCGTGCCATGCCGGTGCCATGCCGGTGCCATGCCGTTCCATGCCATTCCATGCCGTTCCATGCCATTCCATGCCATTCCATGCCATTCCATGCCATTCCATGCCATTCCATGCCATTCCATGCCATTCCATGCCATTCCATGCCATTCCATGCCATTCCATGCCATTCCATGCCATTCCATGCCATTCCATGCCATTCCATGCCATTCCATGCCATTCCATGCCATTCCATGCCATTCCATGCCATTCCATGCCATTCCATGCCATTCCATGCCATTCCATGCCATTCCATGCCATTCCATGCCATTCCATGCCATTCCATGCCATTCCATGCCATTCCATGCCATTCCATGCCATTCCATGCCATTCCATGCCATTCCATGCCATTCCATGCCATTCCATGCCATTCCATGCCATTCCATGCCATTCCATGCCAGTCCATGCCAGTCCATGCCATTCCATGCCATTCCATGCCACTCAATGCGGTGCCATGCCGTGCCATGCCGGTGCCATGCCGTGCCATGACGTGCCATGCCGGTGCCATGCCGTGCCATGCCGTGCCATGCCGGTGCCATGCCGGTGCCATGCCGGTGCCATGCCGTGCCATGCCGGTGCCATGCCGTGCCATGCCGTGCCATGCCGGTGCCATGCCGTGCCATGCCGGTGCCATGCCGTGCCATGCCGGTGCCATGCCGTGCCATGCCGTGCCATGCCGGTGCCATGCCGTGCCATGCCGGTGCCATGCCGTGCCATGCCGGTGCCATGCCGTGCCATGCCGGTGCCATGCCGTGCCATGCCGTGCCATGCCGGTGCCATGCCGTGCCATGCCGGTGCCATGCCGTGCCATGCCGGTGCCATGCCGTGCCATGCCGGTGCCATGCCGTGCCATGCCGGTGCCATGCCGTGCCATGCCGGTGCCATGCCGTGCCATGCCGGTGCCATGCCGTGCCATGCCGGTGCCATGCCGTGCCATGCCGGTGCCATGCCGGTGCCATGCCGGTGCCATGCCGGTGCCATGCCGGTGCCATGCCGGTGCCATGCCGTGCCATGCCGGTGCCATGCCGTGCCATGCCGGTGCCATGCCGGTGCCATGCCGTGCCATGCCGGTGCCATGCCGTGCCATGCCGGTGCCATGGCGTGCCATGCCGTGCCATGCCGTGCCATGCCGTGCCATGCCGTGCCATGCCGTGCCATGCGGTGCCATGCCGTGCCATGCGGTGCCATGCCATTCCATGCCATTCCATGCCATTCCATGCCATTCCATGCCATTCCATGTCATTCCATGCCATTCCATGCCATTCCATGTCATTCCATGCCATTCCATGCCATTCCATGCCATTCCATGCCATTCCATGCCATTCCATGCCATTCCATGCCATTCCATGCCATTCCATGCCATTCCACGCCATTCCATGCCATTACATGCCATTCCATGCCATTCCATGCCGTGCCATGCCGGTGCCATGCCGTGCCATGCCGGTGCCATGCCGTGCCATGCCGGTGCCATGCCGTGCCATGCCGGTGCCATGCCGTGCCATGCCGGTGCCATGCCGTGCCATGCCGGTGCCATGCCGTGCCATGCCGGTGCCATGCCGGTGCCATGCCGGTGCCATGCCGGTGCCATGCCGGTGCCATGGCCGTGCCATGCCGGTGCCATGCCGTGCCATGCCGGTGCCATGCCGGTGCCATGCCGTGCCATGCCGGTGCCATGCCGTGCCATGCCGGTGCCATGGCGTGCCATGCCGTGCCATGCCGTGCCATGCCGTGCCATGCCGTGCCATGCCGTGCCATGCGGTGCCATGCCGTGCCATGCGGTGCCATGCCGTTCCATGCCATTCCATGCCATTCCATGCCATTCCATGCCATTCCATGTCATTCCATGCCATTCCATGCCATTCCATGTCATTCCATGCCATTCCATGCCATTCCATGCCATTCCATGCCATTCCATGCCATTCCATGCCATTCCATGCCATTCCATGCCATTCCATGCCATTCCACGCCATTCCATGCCATTACATGCCATTCCATGCCATTCCATGCCGTGCCATGCCGGTGCCATGCCGTGCCATGCCGGTGCCATGCCGTGCCATGCCGGTGCCATGCCGTGCCATGCCGGTGCCATGCCGTGCCATGCCGGTGCCATGCCGTGCCATGCCGGTGCCATGCCGTGCCATGCCGGTGCCATGCCATTCCATGCCATTCCATGCCATTCCATGCCATTCCATGCCATTCCATGCCATTCCATGCCATTCCATGCCATTCCATGCCATTCCATGCCATTCCATGCCATTCCATGCCGTGCCATGCCGTGCCATGCCGGTGCCATGCCGTGCCATGCCGGTGCCATGCCGTGCCATGCCGTGCCATGCCGGTGCCATGCCGTGCCATGCCGGTGCCATGCCGTGCCATGCCGTGCCATGCCGGTGCCATGCCGTGCCATGCCGGTGCCATGCCGTGCCATGCCGTGCCATGCCGTGCCATGCGGTGCCATGCCATTCCATGCCATTCCATGCCATTCCATGCCATTCCATGCCATTCCATGCCATTCCATGCCATTCCATGCCATTCCATGCCATTCCATGCCATTCCATGCCATTCCATGCCATTCCATGCCATTCCATGCCATTCCATGCCATTCCATGCCATTCCATGCCATTCCATGCCATTCCATGCCATTCCATGCCATTCCATGCCATTCCATGCCATTCCATGCCATTCCATGCCAGTCCATCCCAGTCCATGCCATTCCATGCCATTCCATGCCATTCCATGCCATTCCATGCCATTCCATGCCATTCAATGCCGTGCCATGCCGTGCCATGCCGTGCCATGCCGTGCCATGCCGTGCCATGCCGTGCCATGCCGGTGCCATGCCGTGCCATGCCGGTGCCATGCCGGTGCCATGCCGTGCCATGCCGGTGCCATGCCGTGCCATGCCGGTGCCATGCCGTGCCATGCCGGTGCCATGCCGTGCTATGCCGTGCCATGCCGGTGCCATGCCGTGCCATGCCGGTGCCATGCCGTGCCATGCCGGTGCCATGTCGTGCCATGCCGGTGCCATGTCGTGCCATGCCGTGCCATGCCGTGCCATGCCGTGCCATGCCGGTGCCATGCGGTGCCATGCCGTGCCATGCCGGTGCCATGCCATTCCATGCCGTGCCATGCGGTGCCATGCCATTCCATGCGGTGCCATGCCATTCCATGCCGTGCCATGCGGTGCCATGCCATTCCATGCGGTGCCATGCCATTCCATGCGGTGCCATGCCATTCCATGCGGTGCCATGCCATTCCATGCCGTGCCATGCGGTGCCATGCCATTCCATGCGGTGCCATGCCATTCCATGCGGTGCCATGCCATTCCATGCGGTGCCATGCCATTCCATGCCATTCCATGCCATTCCATGCCATTCCATGCCATTCCATGCCATTCCATGCCATTCAATGCCGTGCCATGCCGGTGCCATGCCGGTGCCATGCCGTGCCATGCCGGTGCCATGCCGTGCCATGCCGGTGCCATGCCATGCCATGCCGGTGCCATGCCGTGCCATGCCGGTGCCATGCCGTGCCATGCCGGTGCCATGCCGTGCCATGCCGTGCCATGCCGGGCCATGCCATTCCATGCCATTCCATGCCAGTCCATGCCAGTCCATGCCATTCCATGCCATTCCATGCCACTCAATGCGGTGCCATGCGGTGCCATGCCGTGCCATGCCGTGCCATGCCGTGCCATGCCGTGCCATTCCGTGCCATTCAATGCCATTCCATGCCATTCAATGCCGTGCCATGCCGTGCCATGCCGGTGCCATGCCGTGCCATGCCGGTGCCATGCCGTGCCCATGCCGTGCCATGCCGGTGCCATGCCGTGCCATGCCGGTGCCATGCCGTGCCATGCCGGTGCCATGCCGTGCCATGCCGGTGCCATGCCGTGCCATGCCGGTGCCATGCCGTGCCATGCCGGTGCCATGCCGTGCCATGCCGGTGCCATGCCGTGCCATGCCGGTGCCATGCCGTGCCATGCCGGTGCCATGCCGTGCCATGCCGGTGCCATGTCGTGCCATGCCGGTGCCATGCCATTCCATGCCATTCCATGCCATTCCATGCCATTCCATGCCATTCCATGCCGTGCCATGCCGGTGCCATGCCGTGCCATGCCGGTGCCATGCCGTGCCATGCCGGTGCCATGCCGTGCCATGCCGGTGCCATGCCGTGCCATGCCGGTGCAGTGCCGTGCCATGCCGGTGCCATGCCGTGCCATGCCGGTGCCATGCCGTGCCATGCCGGTGCCATGCCGTGCCATGCCGTGCCATGCCGGTGCCATGCCGTGCCATGCCGGTGCCATGCCGTTCCATGCCATTCCATGCCATTCCATGCCATTCCATGCCATTCCATGCCATTCCATGCCATTCCATGCCATTCCATGCCATTCCATGCCATTCCATGCCATTCCATGCCATTCCATGCCGTGCCATGCCATTCCATGCCATTCCATGCCAGTCCATGCCAGTCCATGCCATTCCATGCCATTCCATGCCACTCAATGCGGTGCCATGCCGTGCCATGCCGGTGCCATGCCGTGCCATGACGTGCCATGCCGGTGCCATGCCGTGCCATGCCGTGCCATGCCGGTGCCATGCCGGTGCCATGCCGGTGCCATGCCGTGCCATGCCGGTGCCATGCCGTGCCATGCCGTGCCATGCCGGTGCCATGCCGTGCCATGCCGGTGCCATGCCGTGCCATGCCGGTGCCATGCCGTGCCATGCCGGTGCCATGCCGTGCCATGCCGTGCCATGCCGGTGCCATGCCGTGCCATGCCGGTGCCATGCCGTGCCATGCCGGTGCCATGCCGTGCCATGCCGTGCCATGCCGGTGCCATGCCGTGCCATGCCGGTGCCATGCCGTGCCATGCCGGTGCCATGCCGTGCCATGCCGGTGCCATGCCGTGCCATGCCGGTGCCATGCCGTGCCATGCCGGTGCCATGCCGTGCCATGCCGGTGCCATGCCGGTGCCATGCCGGTGCCATGCCGGTGCCATGCCGGTGCCATGCCGGTGCCATGCCGTGCCATGCCGGTGCCATGCCGTGCCATGCCGGTGCCATGCCGGTGCCATGCCGTGCCATGCCGGTGCCATGCCGTGCCATGCCGGTGCCATGCCGTGCCATGCCGGTGCCATGCCGTGCCATGCCGTGCCATGCCGTGCCATGCCGTGCCATGCCGTGCCATGCCGTGCCATGCGGTGCCATGCCATTCCATGCCATTCCATGCCATTCCATGCCATTCCATGCCATTCCATGTCATTCCATGCCATTCCATGCCATTCCATGCCATTCCATGCCATTCCATGCCATTCCATGCCATTCCATGCCATTCCATGCCATTCCATGCCATTCCATGCCATTCCATGCCATTCCATGCCGTGCCATGCCGGTGCCATGCCGTGCCATGCCGTGCCATGCCGGTGCCATGCCGTGCCATGCCGGTGCCATGCCGTGCCATGCCGTGCCATGCCGGTGCCATGCCGTGCCATGCCGGTGCCATGCCGTGCCATGCCGGTGCCATGCCGTGCCATGCCGGTGCCATGCCGTGCCATGCCGGTGCCATGCCGTGCCATGCCGGTGCCATGCCGTGCCATGCCGGTGCCATGCCGTGCCATGCCGGTGCCATGCCGTGCCATGCCGGTGCCATGCCGTGCCATGCCGGTGCCATGCCGTGCCATGCCGGTGCCATGCCGGTGCCATGTCGTGCCATGCCGTGCCATGCCGTGCCATGCCGGTGCCATGCCGTGCCATGCCGGTGCCATGCCGTGCCATGCCGGTGCCATGCCGTGCCATGCCGTGCCATGCCGGTGCCATGCCGTGCCATGCCGGTGCCATGCCGTGCCATGCCGTGCCATGCCGGTGCCATGCCGTGCCATGCCGGTGCCATGCCGTGCCATGCCGTGCCATGCCGTGCCATGCCGTGCCATGCGGTGCCATGCCATTCCATGCCATTCCATGCCATTCCATGCCATTCCATGCCATTCCATGCCATTCCATGCCATTCCATGCCATTCCATGCCATTCCATGCCATTCCATGCCATTCCATGCCATTCCATGCCATTCCATGCCATTCCATGCCATTCCATGCCATTCCATGCCAGTCCATGCCATTCCATGCCATTCCATGCCATTCCATGCCATTCCATGCCATTCCATGCCATTCCATGCCATTCCATGCCATTCAATGCCGTGCCATGCCGTGCCATGCCGTGCCATGCCGTGCCATGCCGGTGCCATGCCGTGCCATGCCGGTGCCATGCCGTGCCATGCCGGTGCCATGCCGTGCCATGCCGTGCCATGCCGTGCCATGCCGGTGCCATGCCGTGCCATGCCGGTGCCATGCCGTGCCATGCCGTGCCATGCCGGTGCCATGCCGTGCCATGCCGGTGCCATGCCGTGCCATGCCGGTGCCATGCCGTGCCATGCCGGTGCCATGCCGTGCCATGCCGGTGCCATGCCGTGCCATGCCGGTGCCATGCCATTCCATGCCATTCCATGCCATTCCATGCCATTCCATGCCATTCCATGCCATTCCATGCCATTCCATGCCATTCCATGCCATTCCATGCCGTGCCATGCCGTGCCATGCCGGTGCCATGCCGTGCCATGCCGGTGCCATGCCGTGCCATGCCGGTGCCATGCCGTGCCATGCCGGTGCCATGCCGTGCCATGCCGTGCCATGCCGTGCCATGCCGTGCCATGCCGGTGCCATGCCGTGCCATGCCGGTGCCATGCCGTGCCATGCCGGTGCCATGCCGTGCCATGCCGGTGCCATGCCGTGCCATGCCGTGCCATGCCGGTGCCATGCCGTGCCATGCCGGTGCCATGCCGTGCCATGCCGGTGCCATGCCGTGCCATGCCGTGCCATGCCGTGCCATGCGGTGCCATGCCATTCCATGCCATTCCATGCCATTCCATGCCATTCCATGCCATTCCATGCCATTCCATGCCATTCCATGCCATTCCATGCCATTCCATGCCATTCCATGCCATTCCATGCCATTCCATGCCATTCCATGCCATTCCATGCCATTCCATGCCATTCCATGCCATTCCATGCCATTCCATGCCATTCCATGCCATTCCATGCCATTCCATGCCATTCCATGCCATTCCATGCCATTCCATGCCATTCCATGCCATTCCATGCCATTCCATGCCATTCCATGCCATTCCATGCCATTCCATGCCATTCCATGCCATTCCATGCCATTCCATGCCATTCCATGCCAGTCCATCCCAGTCCATGCCATTCCATGCCATTCCATGCCATTCCATGCCATTCCATGCCATTCCATGCCATTCAATGCCGTGCCATGCCGTGCCATGCCGTGCCATGCCGTGCCATGCCGGTGCCATGCCGTGCCATGCCGGTGCCATGCCGTGCCATGCCGGTGCCATGCCGTGCCATGCCGTGCCATGCCGGTGCCATGCCGTGCCATGCCGGTGCCATGCCGTGCCATGCCGGTGCCATGCCGTGCCATGCCGGTGCCATGCCGTGCCATGCCGGTGCCATGCCGTGCCATGCCGGTGCCATGCCGTGCCATGCCGGTGCCATGCCGTGCCATGCCGGTGCCATGCCGTGCCATGCCGGTGCCATGCCGTGCCATGCCGGTGCCATGCCGTGCCATGCCGGTGCCATGCCGTGCCATGCCGGTGCCATGCCGTGCCATGCCGGTGCCATGCCGTGCCATGCCGGTGCCATGCCGTGCCATGCCGGTGCCATGCCGTGCCATGCCGGTGCCATGCCGTGCCATGCCGGTGCCATGCCATTCCATGCCATTCCATGCCATTCCATGCCATTCCATGCCATTCCATGCCATTCCATGCCATTCCATGCCATTCCATGCCATTCCATGCCATTCCATGCCATTCCATGCCATTCCATGCCATTCCATGCCATTCCATGCCGTGCCATGCCGTGCCATGCCGGTGCCATGCCGTGCCATGCCGGTGCCATGCCGTGCCATGCCGGTGCCATGCCGGTGCCATGCCGTGCCATGCCGGTGCCATGCCGTGCCATGCCGGTGCCATGCCGTGCCATGCCGGTGCCATGCCGGTGCCATGCCGTGCCATGCCGGTGCCATGCCGTGCCATGCCGGTGCCATGCCGTGCCATGCCGGTGCCATGCCGTGCCATGCCGGTGCCATGCCGTGCCATGCCGGTGCCATGCCGTGCCATGCCGGTGCCATGCCGTGCCATGCCGGTGCCATGCCGTGCCATGCCGGTGCCATGCCGTGCCATGCCGGTGCCATGCCGTGCCATGCCGGTGCCATGCCGTGCCATGCCGGTGCCATGCCGTGCCATGCCGGTGCCATGCCGTGCCATGCCGGTGCCATGCCGTGCCATGCCGGTGCCATGCCATTCCATGCCATTCCATGCCATTCCATGCCATTCCATGCCATTCCATGCCATTCCATGCCATTCCATGCCATTCCATGCCATTCCATGCCATTCCATGCCATTCCATGCCATTCCATGCCATTCCATGCCATTCCATGCCATTCCATGCCATTCCATGCCATTCCATGCCATTCCATGCCATTCCATGCCATTCCATGCCATTCCATGCCATTCCATGCCATTCCATGCCATTCCATGCCATTCCATGCCATTCCATGCCATTCCATGCCATTCCATGCCATTCCATGCCATTCCATGCCATTCCATGCCATTCCATGCCATTCCATGCCATTCCATGCCATTCCATGCCATTCCATGCCGTGCCATGCCGGTGCCAGGCCGTGCCATGCCGGTGCCATGCCGTGCCATGCCGGTGCCATGCCGTGCCATGCCGGTGCCATGCCGTGCCATGCCGGTGCCATGCCGTGCCATGCCGGTGCCATGCCGTGCCATGCCGGTGCCATGCCGTGCCATGCCGGTGCCATGCCGTGCCATGCCGGTGCCATGCCGTGCCATGCCGGTGCCATGCCGTGCCATGCCGGTGCCATGCCGTGCCATGCCGGTGCCATGCCGTGCCATGCCGGTGCCATGCCGTGCCATGCCGGTGCCATGCCGTGCCATGCCGGTGCCATGCCGTGCCATGCCGGTGCCATGCCGTGCCATGCCGATGCCATGCCGTGCCATGCCGGTGCCATGCCATTCCATGCCATTCCATGCCATTCCATGCCATTCCATGCCATTCCATGCCATTCCATGCCATTCCATGCCATTCCATGCCGTGCCATGCCGTGCCATGCCGGTGCCATGCCGTGCCATGCCGTGCCATGCCGTGCCATGCCGTGCCATGCCGTGCCATGCCGTGCCATGCCGGTGCCATGCCGTGCCATGCCGGTGCCATGCCGTGCCATGCCGTGCCATGCCGGTGCCATGCCGTGCCATGCCGGTGCCATGCCGTGCCATGCCGGTGCCATGCCGTGCCATGCCGTGCCATGCCGGTGCCATGCCGTGCCATGCCGGTGCCATGCCGTGCCATGCCGTGCCATGCCGGTGCCATGCCGTGCCATGCCGGTGCCATGCCGTGCCATGCCGGTGCCATGCCGTGCCATGCCGTGCCATGCCGTGCCATGCGGTGCCATGCGGTGCCATGCCATTCCATGCCATTCCATGCCATTCCATGCCATTCCATGCCATTCCATGCCATTCCATGCCATTCCATGCCATTCCATGCCATTCCATGCCATTCCATGCCATTCCATGCCATTCCATGCCATTCCATGCCAGTTCATCCCAGTCCATGCCATTCCATGCCATTCCATGCCATTCCATGCCATTCAATGCCGTGCCATGCCGTGCCATGCCGTGCCATGCCGTGCCATGCCGTGCCATGCCGGTGCCATGCCGTGCCATGCCGGTGCCATGCCGTGCCATGCCGGTGCCATGCCGTGCCATGCCGTGCCATGCCGGTGCCATGCCGTGCCATGCCGGTGCCATGCCGTGCTATGCCGTGCCATGCCGGTGCCATGCCGTGCCATGCCGGTGCCATGCCGTGCCATGCCGGTGCCATGTCGTGCCATGCCGTGCCATGCCGTGCCATGCCGTGCCATGCCGTGCCATGCCATGCCGTGCCATGCGGTGCCATGCCATTCCATGCCATTCCATGCCATTCCATGCCATTCCATGCCATTCAATGCCGTGCCATGCCGTGCCATGCCGGTGCCATGCCGTGCCATGCCGGTGCCATGCCGTGCCATGCCGGTGCCATGCCGTGCCATGCCGGTGCCATGCCGTGCCATGCCGGTGCCATGCCGTGCCATGCCGTGCCATGCCGATGCCATGCCGTGCCATGCCGTGCCATGCCGGTGCCATGCCGTGCCATGCCGGTGCCATGCCGGTGCCATGCCATTCCATGCCGTGCCATGCCGGTGCCATGCCGTGCCATGCCGGTGCCATGCCGTGCCATGCCGGTGCCATGCCGTGCCATGCCGTGCCATGCCGTGCCATGCCGTGCCATGCCGTGCCATGCCGTGCCATGCCGTGCCATGCCGTGCCATGCCGTGCCATGCCGTGCCATGCGGTGCCATGCCATTCCATGCCATTCCATGCCATTCCATGCCATTCCATGCCATTCCATGTCATTCCATGCCATTCCATGCCATTCCATGCCATTCCATGCCATTCCATGCCATTCCATGCCATTCCATGCCATTCCATGCCATTCCATGCCATTCCATGCCATTCCATGCCATTCAATGCCGTGCCATGCCGTGCCATGCCGGTGCCATGCCGTGCCATGCCGGTGCCATGCCGTGCCATGCCGGTGCCATGCCGTGCCATGCCGGTGCCATGCCGTGCCATGCCGGTGCCATGCCGTGCCATGCCGGTGCCATGCCGTGCCATGCCGTGCCATGCCGGTGCCATGCCGTGCCATGCCGGTGCCATGCCGTGCCATGCCGGTGCCATGCCGTGCCATGCCGTGCCATGCCGTGCCATGCGGTGCCATGCCATTCCATGCCATTCCATGTCATTCCATGCCATTCCATGTCATTCCATGACATTCCATGCCATTCCATGCCATTCCATGCCATTCCATGCCATTCCATGCCATTCCATGCCATTCCATGCCATTCCATGCCATTCCATGCCATTCCATGCCATTCCATGCCATTCCATGCCATTCCATGCCATTCCATGCCATTCCATGCCATTCCATGCCATTCCATGCCATTCCATGCCGTGCCATGCCGGTGCCATGCCGTGCCATGCCGGTGCCATGCCGTGCCATGCCGGTGCCATGCCGTGCCATGCCGGTGCCATGCCGTGCCATGCCGGTGCCATGCCGTGCCATGCCGTGCCATGCCGTGCCATGCCGTGCCATGCCGTGCCATGCCGGTGCCATGCCGTGACATGCCGGTGCCATGACGTGCCATGCCGGTGCCATGCCGGTGCCATGCCGTGCCATGCCGGTGCCATGCCGTGCCATGCCGGTGCCATGCCGTGCCATGCCGGTGCCATGCCGTGCCATGCCGGTGCCATGCCGTGCCATGCCGGTGCCATGCCGTGCCATGCCGGTGCCATGCCGTGCCATGCCGGTGCCATGCCGTGCCATGCCGGTGCCATGCCGTGCCATGCCGTGCCATGCCGGTGCCATGCCGTGCCATGCCGGTGCCATGCCGTGCCATGCCGGTGCCATGCCGGTGCCATGCCGGTGCCATGCCGTGCCATGCCGGTGCCATGCCGGTGCCATGCCGTTCCATGCCATTCCATGCCGTTCCATGCCATTCCATGCCATTCCATGCCATTCCATGCCATTCCATGCCATTCCATGCCATTCCATGCCATTCCATGCCATTCCATGCCATTCCATGCCATTCCATGCCATTCCATGCCATTCCATGCCATTCCATGCCATTCCATGCCATTCCATGCCATTCCATGCCATTCCATGCCATTCCATGCCATTCCATGCCATTCCATGCCATTCCATGCCATTCCATGCCATTCCATGCCATTCCATGCCATTCCATGCCATTCCATGCCATTCCATGCCATTCCATGCCATTCCATGCCATTCCATGCCATTCCATGCCATTCCATGCCATTCCATGCCATTCCATGCCATTCCATGCCATTCCATGCCATTCCATGCCATTCCATGCCATTCCATGCCAGTCCATGCCAGTCCATGCCATTCCATGCCATTCCATGCCACTCAATGCGGTGCCATGCCGTGCCATGCCGGTGCCATGCCGTGCCATGACGTGCCATGCCGGTGCCATGCCGTGCCATGCCGTGCCATGCCGGTGCCATGCCGGTGCCATGCCGGTGCCATGCCGTGCCATGCCGGTGCCATGCCGTGCCATGCCGTGCCATGCCGGTGCCATGCCGTGCCATGCCGGTGCCATGCCGTGCCATGCCGGTGCCATGCCGTGCCATGCCGTGCCATGCCGGTGCCATGCCGTGCCATGCCGGTGCCATGCCGTGCCATGCCGGTGCCATGCCGTGCCATGCCGGTGCCATGCCGTGCCATGCCGTGCCATGCCGGTGCCATGCCGTGCCATGCCGGTGCCATGCCGTGCCATGCCGGTGCCATGCCGTGCCATGCCGGTGCCATGCCGTGCCATGCCGGTGCCATGCCGTGCCATGCCGGTGCCATGCCGTGCCATGCCGGTGCCATGCCGTGCCATGCCGGTGCCATGCCGTGCCATGCCGGTGCCATGCCGGTGCCATGCCGGTGCCATGCCGGTGCCATGCCGGTGCCATGCCGGTGCCATGCCGTGCCATGCCGGTGCCATGCCGTGCCATGCCGGTGCCATGCCGGTGCCATGCCGTGCCATGCCGGTGCCATGCCGTGCCATGCCGGTGCCATGGCGTGCCATGCCGTGCCATGCCGTGCCATGCCGTGCCATGCCGTGCCATGCCGTGCCATGCGGTGCCATGCCGTGCCATGCGGTGCCATGCCATTCCATGCCATTCCATGCCATTCCATGCCATTCCATGCCATTCCATGTCATTCCATGCCATTCCATGCCATTCCATGTCATTCCATGCCATTCCATGCCATTCCATGCCATTCCATGCCATTCCATGCCATTCCATGCCATTCCATGCCATTCCATGCCATTCCATGCCATTCCACGCCATTCCATGCCATTACATGCCATTCCATGCCATTCCATGCCGTGCCATGCCGGTGCCATGCCGTGCCATGCCGGTGCCATGCCGTGCCATGCCGGTGCCATGCCGTGCCATGCCGGTGCCATGCCGTGCCATGCCGGTGCCATGCCGTGCCATGCCGGTGCCATGCCGTGCCATGCCGGTGCCATGCCGGTGCCATGCCGGTGCCATGCCGGTGCCATGCCGGTGCCATGCCGGTGCCATGCCGTGCCATGCCGGTGCCATGCCGTGCCATGCCGGTGCCATGCCGGTGCCATGCCGTGCCATGCCGGTGCCATGCCGTGCCATGCCGGTGCCATGGCGTGCCATGCCGTGCCATGCCGTGCCATGCCGTGCCATGCCGGTGCCATGCCGTGCCATGCCGGTGCCATGCCGTGCCATGCCGGTGCCATGCCGTGCCATGCCGGTGCCATGCCGTGCCATGCCGGTGCCATGCCATTCCATGCCATTCCATGCCATTCCATGCCATTCCATGCCATTCCATGCCATTCCATGCCATTCCATGCCATTCCATGCCATTCCATGCCATTCCATGCCATTCCATGCCATTCCATGCCATTCCATGCCGTGCCATGCCGTGCCATGCCGGTGCCATGCCGTGCCATGCCGGTGCCATGCCGTGCCATGCCGGTGCCATGCCGGTGCCATGCCGTGCCATGCCGGTGCCATGCCGTGCCATGCCGGTGCCATGCCGTGCCATGCCGGTGCCATGCCGTGCCATGCCGGTGCCATGCCGGTGCCATGCCGTGCCATGCCGGTGCCATGCCGTGCCATGCCGGTGCCATGCCGTGCCATGCCGGTGCCATGCCGTGCCATGCCGGTGCCATGCCGTGCCATGCCGGTGCCATGCCGTGCCATGCCGGTGCCATGCCGTGCCATGCCGGTGCCATGCCGTGCCATGCCGGTGCCATGCCGTGCCATGCCGGTGCCATGCCGTGCCATGCCGGTGCCATGCCGTGCCATGCCGGTGCCATGCCGTGCCATGCCGGTGCCATGCCGTGCCATGCCGGTGCCATGCCATTCCATGCCATTCCATGCCATTCCATGCCATTCCATGCCATTCCATGCCATTCCATGCCATTCCATGCCATTCCATGCCATTCCATGCCATTCCATGCCATTCCATGCCATTCCATGCCATTCCATGCCATTCCATGCCATTCCATGCCATTCCATGCCATTCCATGCCATTCCATGCCATTCCATGCCATTCCATGCCATTCCATGCCATTCCATGCCATTCCATGCCATTCCATGCCATTCCATGCCATTCCATGCCATTCCATGCCATTCCATGCCATTCCATGCCATTCCATGCCATTCCATGCCATTCCATGCCATTCCATGCCATTCCATGCCGTGCCATGCCGGTGCCAGGCCGTGCCATGCCGGTGCCATGCCGTGCCATGCCGGTGCCATGCCGTGCCATGCCGGTGCCATGCCGTGCCATGCCGGTGCCATGCCGTGCCATGCCGGTGCCATGCCGTGCCATGCCGGTGCCATGCCGTGCCATGCCGGTGCCATGCCGTGCCATGCCGGTGCCATGCCGTGCCATGCCGGTGCCATGCCGTGCCATGCCGGTGCCATGCCGTGCCATGCCGGTGCCATGCCGTGCCATGCCGGTGCCATGCCGTGCCATGCCGGTGCCATGCCGTGCCATGCCGGTGCCATGCCGTGCCATGCCGGTGCCATGCCGTGCCATGCCGATGCCATGCCGTGCCATGCCGGTGCCATGCCATTCCATGCCATTCCATGCCATTCCATGCCATTCCATGCCATTCCATGCCATTCCATGCCATTCCATGCCATTCCATGCCGTGCCATGCCGTGCCATGCCGGTGCCATGCCGTGCCATGCCGTGCCATGCCGTGCCATGCCGTGCCATGCCGTGCCATGCCGTGCCATGCCGGTGCCATGCCGTGCCATGCCGGTGCCATGCCGTGCCATGCCGTGCCATGCCGGTGCCATGCCGTGCCATGCCGGTGCCATGCCGTGCCATGCCGGTGCCATGCCGTGCCATGCCGTGCCATGCCGGTGCCATGCCGTGCCATGCCGGTGCCATGCCGTGCCATGCCGTGCCATGCCGGTGCCATGCCGTGCCATGCCGGTGCCATGCCGTGCCATGCCGGTGCCATGCCGTGCCATGCCGTGCCATGCCGTGCCATGCGGTGCCATGCGGTGCCATGCCATTCCATGCCATTCCATGCCATTCCATGCCATTCCATGCCATTCCATGCCATTCCATGCCATTCCATGCCATTCCATGCCATTCCATGCCATTCCATGCCATTCCATGCCATTCCATGCCATTCCATGCCAGTTCATCCCAGTCCATGCCATTCCATGCCATTCCATGCCATTCCATGCCATTCAATGCCGTGCCATGCCGTGCCATGCCGTGCCATGCCGTGCCATGCCGTGCCATGCCGGTGCCATGCCGTGCCATGCCGGTGCCATGCCGTGCCATGCCGGTGCCATGCCGTGCCATGCCGTGCCATGCCGGTGCCATGCCGTGCCATGCCGGTGCCATGCCGTGCTATGCCGTGCCATGCCGGTGCCATGCCGTGCCATGCCGGTGCCATGCCGTGCCATGCCGGTGCCATGTCGTGCCATGCCGTGCCATGCCGTGCCATGCCGTGCCATGCCGTGCCATGCCATGCCGTGCCATGCGGTGCCATGCCATTCCATGCCATTCCATGCCATTCCATGCCATTCCATGCCATTCAATGCCGTGCCATGCCGTGCCATGCCGGTGCCATGCCGTGCCATGCCGGTGCCATGCCGTGCCATGCCGGTGCCATGCCGTGCCATGCCGGTGCCATGCCGTGCCATGCCGGTGCCATGCCGTGCCATGCCGTGCCATGCCGATGCCATGCCGTGCCATGCCGTGCCATGCCGGTGCCATGCCGTGCCATGCCGGTGCCATGCCGGTGCCATGCCATTCCATGCCGTGCCATGCCGGTGCCATGCCGTGCCATGCCGGTGCCATGCCGTGCCATGCCGGTGCCATGCCGTGCCATGCCGTGCCATGCCGTGCCATGCCGTGCCATGCCGTGCCATGCCGTGCCATGCCGTGCCATGCCGTGCCATGCCGTGCCATGCCGTGCCATGCGGTGCCATGCCATTCCATGCCATTCCATGCCATTCCATGCCATTCCATGCCATTCCATGTCATTCCATGCCATTCCATGCCATTCCATGCCATTCCATGCCATTCCATGCCATTCCATGCCATTCCATGCCATTCCATGCCATTCCATGCCATTCCATGCCATTCCATGCCATTCAATGCCGTGCCATGCCGTGCCATGCCGGTGCCATGCCGTGCCATGCCGGTGCCATGCCGTGCCATGCCGGTGCCATGCCGTGCCATGCCGGTGCCATGCCGTGCCATGCCGGTGCCATGCCGTGCCATGCCGGTGCCATGCCGTGCCATGCCGTGCCATGCCGGTGCCATGCCGTGCCATGCCGGTGCCATGCCGTGCCATGCCGGTGCCATGCCGTGCCATGCCGTGCCATGCCGTGCCATGCGGTGCCATGCCATTCCATGCCATTCCATGTCATTCCATGCCATTCCATGTCATTCCATGACATTCCATGCCATTCCATGCCATTCCATGCCATTCCATGCCATTCCATGCCATTCCATGCCATTCCATGCCATTCCATGCCATTCCATGCCATTCCATGCCATTCCATGCCATTCCATGCCATTCCATGCCATTCCATGCCATTCCATGCCATTCCATGCCATTCCATGCCATTCCATGCCGTGCCATGCCGGTGCCATGCCGTGCCATGCCGGTGCCATGCCGTGCCATGCCGGTGCCATGCCGTGCCATGCCGGTGCCATGCCGTGCCATGCCGGTGCCATGCCGTGCCATGCCGTGCCATGCCGTGCCATGCCGTGCCATGCCGTGCCATGCCGGTGCCATGCCGTGACATGCCGGTGCCATGACGTGCCATGCCGGTGCCATGCCGGTGCCATGCCGTGCCATGCCGGTGCCATGCCGTGCCATGCCGGTGCCATGCCGTGCCATGCCGGTGCCATGCCGTGCCATGCCGGTGCCATGCCGTGCCATGCCGGTGCCATGCCGTGCCATGCCGGTGCCATGCCGTGCCATGCCGGTGCCATGCCGTGCCATGCCGGTGCCATGCCGGTGCCATGCCGTGCCATGCCGGTGCCATGCCGGTGCCATGCCGTTCCATGCCATTCCATGCCGTTCCATGCCATTCCATGCCATTCCATGCCATTCCATGCCATTCCATGCCATTCCATGCCATTCCATGCCATTCCATGCCATTCCATGCCATTCCATGCCATTCCATGCCATTCCATGCCATTCCATGCCATTCCATGCCATTCCATGCCATTCCATGCCATTCCATGCCATTCCATGCCATTCCATGCCATTCCATGCCATTCCATGCCATTCCATGCCATTCCATGCCATTCCATGCCATTCCATGCCATTCCATGCCATTCCATGCCATTCCATGCCATTCCATGCCATTCCATGCCATTCCATGCCATTCCATGCCATTCCATGCCATTCCATGCCATTCCATGCCATTCCATGCCATTCCATGCCAGTCCATGCCAGTCCATGCCATTCCATGCCATTCCATGCCACTCAATGCGGTGCCATGCCGTGCCATGCCGGTGCCATGCCGTGCCATGACGTGCCATGCCGGTGCCATGCCGTGCCATGCCGTGCCATGCCGGTGCCATGCCGGTGCCATGCCGGTGCCATGCCGTGCCATGCCGGTGCCATGCCGTGCCATGCCGTGCCATGCCGGTGCCATGCCGTGCCATGCCGGTGCCATGCCGTGCCATGCCGGTGCCATGCCGTGCCATGCCGGTGCCATGCCGTGCCATGCCGTGCCATGCCGGTGCCATGCCGTGCCATGCCGGTGCCATGCCGTGCCATGCCGGTGCCATGCCGTGCCATGCCGGTGCCATGCCGTGCCATGCCGTGCCATGCCGGTGCCATGCCGTGCCATGCCGGTGCCATGCCGTGCCATGCCGGTGCCATGCCGTGCCATGCCGGTGCCATGCCGTGCCATGCCGGTGCCATGCCGTGCCATGCCGGTGCCATGCCGTGCCATGCCGGTGCCATGCCGTGCCATGCCGGTGCCATGCCGTGCCATGCCGGTGCCATGCCGGTGCCATGCCGGTGCCATGCCGGTGCCATGCCGGTGCCATGCCGGTGCCATGCCGTGCCATGCCGGTGCCATGCCGTGCCATGCCGGTGCCATGCCGGTGCCATGCCGTGCCATGCCGGTGCCATGCCGTGCCATGCCGGTGCCATGGCGTGCCATGCCGTGCCATGCCGTGCCATGCCGTGCCATGCCGTGCCATGCCGTGCCATGCGGTGCCATGCCGTGCCATGCGGTGCCATGCCATTCCATGCCATTCCATGCCATTCCATGCCATTCCATGCCATTCCATGTCATTCCATGCCATTCCATGCCATTCCATGTCATTCCATGCCATTCCATGCCATTCCATGCCATTCCATGCCATTCCATGCCATTCCATGCCATTCCATGCCATTCCATGCCATTCCATGCCATTCCACGCCATTCCATGCCATTACATGCCATTCCATGCCATTCCATGCCGTGCCATGCCGGTGCCATGCCGTGCCATGCCGGTGCCATGCCGTGCCATGCCGGTGCCATGCCGTGCCATGCCGGTGCCATGCCGTGCCATGCCGGTGCCATGCCGTGCCATGCCGGTGCCATGCCGTGCCATGCCGGTGCCATGCCGGTGCCATGCCGGTGCCATGCCGGTGCCATGCCGGTGCCATGCCGGTGCCATGCCGTGCCATGCCGGTGCCATGCCGTGCCATGCCGGTGCCATGCCGGTGCCATGCCGTGCCATGCCGGTGCCATGCCGTGCCATGCCGGTGCCATGGCGTGCCATGCCGTGCCATGCCGTGCCATGCCGTGCCATGCCGTGCCATGCCGTGCCATGCGGTGCCATGCCGTGCCATGCGGTGCCATGCCATTCCATGCCATTCCATGCCATTCCATGCCATTCCATGCCATTCCATGTCATTCCATGCCATTCCATGCCATTCCATGTCATTCCATGCCATTCCATGCCATTCCATGCCATTCCATGCCATTCCATGCCATTCCATGCCATTCCATGCCATTCCATGCCATTCCATGCCATTCCACGCCATTCCATGCCATTACATGCCATTCCATGCCATTCCATGCCGTGCCATGCCGGTGCCATGCCGTGCCATGCCGGTGCCATGCCGTGCCATGCCGGTGCCATGCCGTGCCATGCCGGTGCCATGCCGTGCCATGCCGGTGCCATGCCGTGCCATGCCGGTGCCATGCCATTCCATGCCATTCCATGCCATTCCATGCCATTCCATGCCATTCCATGCCATTCCATGCCATTCCATGCCATTCCATGCCATTCCATGCCATTCCATGCCATTCCATGCCGTGCCATGCCGTGCCATGCCGGTGCCATGCCGTGCCATGCCGGTGCCATGCCGTGCCATGCCGTGCCATGCCGGTGCCATGCCGTGCCATGCCGGTGCCATGCCGTGCCATGCCGTGCCATGCCGGTGCCATGCCGTGCCATGCCGGTGCCATGCCGTGCCATGCCGTGCCATGCCGTGCCATGCGGTGCCATGCCATTCCATGCCATTCCATGCCATTCCATGCCATTCCATGCCATTCCATGCCATTCCATGCCATTCCATGCCATTCCATGCCATTCCATGCCATTCCATGCCATTCCATGCCATTCCATGCCATTCCATGCCATTCCATGCCATTCCATGCCATTCCATGCCATTCCATGCCATTCCATGCCATTCCATGCCATTCCATGCCATTCCATGCCATTCCATGCCATTCCATGCCAGTCCATCCCAGTCCATGCCATTCCATGCCATTCCATGCCATTCCATGCCATTCCATGCCATTCCATGCCATTCAATGCCGTGCCATGCCGTGCCATGCCGTGCCATGCCGTGCCATGCCGTGCCATGCCGTGCCATGCCGGTGCCATGCCGTGCCATGCCGGTGCCATGCCGGTGCCATGCCGTGCCATGCCGGTGCCATGCCGTGCCATGCCGGTGCCATGCCGTGCCATGCCGGTGCCATGCCGTGCTATGCCGTGCCATGCCGGTGCCATGCCGTGCCATGCCGGTGCCATGCCGTGCCATGCCGGTGCCATGTCGTGCCATGCCGGTGCCATGTCGTGCCATGCCGTGCCATGCCGTGCCATGCCGTGCCATGCCGGTGCCATGCGGTGCCATGCCGTGCCATGCCGGTGCCATGCCATTCCATGCCGTGCCATGCGGTGCCATGCCATTCCATGCGGTGCCATGCCATTCCATGCCGTGCCATGCGGTGCCATGCCATTCCATGCGGTGCCATGCCATTCCATGCGGTGCCATGCCATTCCATGCGGTGCCATGCCATTCCATGCCGTGCCATGCGGTGCCATGCCATTCCATGCGGTGCCATGCCATTCCATGCGGTGCCATGCCATTCCATGCGGTGCCATGCCATTCCATGCCATTCCATGCCATTCCATGCCATTCCATGCCATTCCATGCCATTCCATGCCATTCAATGCCGTGCCATGCCGGTGCCATGCCGGTGCCATGCCGTGCCATGCCGGTGCCATGCCGTGCCATGCCGGTGCCATGCCATGCCATGCCGGTGCCATGCCGTGCCATGCCGGTGCCATGCCGTGCCATGCCGGTGCCATGCCGTGCCATGCCGTGCCATGCCGGGCCATGCCATTCCATGCCATTCCATGCCAGTCCATGCCAGTCCATGCCATTCCATGCCATTCCATGCCACTCAATGCGGTGCCATGCGGTGCCATGCCGTGCCATGCCGTGCCATGCCGTGCCATGCCGTGCCATTCCGTGCCATTCAATGCCATTCCATGCCATTCAATGCCGTGCCATGCCGTGCCATGCCGGTGCCATGCCGTGCCATGCCGGTGCCATGCCGTGCCATGCCGGTGCCATGCCGTGCCATGCCGGTGCCATGCCGTGCCATGCCGGTGCCATGCCGTGCCATGCCGGTGCCATGCCGTGCCATGCCGGTGCCATGCCGTGCCATGCCGGTGCCATGCCGTGCCATGCCGGTGCCATGCCGTGCCATGCCGGTGCCATGCCGTGCCATGCCGGTGCCATGTCGTGCCATGCCGGTGCCATGCCATTCCATGCCATTCCATGCCATTCCATGCCATTCCATGCCATTCCATGCCGTGCCATGCCGGTGCCATGCCGTGCCATGCCGGTGCCATGCCGTGCCATGCCGGTGCCATGCCGTGCCATGCCGGTGCCATGCCGTGCCATGCCGGTGCAGTGCCGTGCCATGCCGGTGCCATGCCGTGCCATGCCGGTGCCATGCCGTGCCATGCCGGTGCCATGCCGTGCCATGCCGTGCCATGCCGGTGCCATGCCGTGCCATGCCGGTGCCATGCCGTTCCATGCCATTCCATGCCATTCCATGCCATTCCATGCCATTCCATGCCATTCCATGCCATTCCATGCCATTCCATGCCATTCCATGCCATTCCATGCCATTCCATGCCATTCCATGCCGTGCCATGCCATTCCATGCCATTCCATGCCAGTCCATGCCAGTCCATGCCATTCCATGCCATTCCATGCCACTCAATGCGGTGCCATGCCGTGCCATGCCGGTGCCATGCCGTGCCATGACGTGCCATGCCGGTGCCATGCCGTGCCATGCCGTGCCATGCCGGTGCCATGCCGGTGCCATGCCGGTGCCATGCCGTGCCATGCCGGTGCCATGCCGTGCCATGCCGTGCCATGCCGGTGCCATGCCGTGCCATGCCGGTGCCATGCCGTGCCATGCCGGTGCCATGCCGTGCCATGCCGGTGCCATGCCGTGCCATGCCGTGCCATGCCGGTGCCATGCCGTGCCATGCCGGTGCCATGCCGTGCCATGCCGGTGCCATGCCGTGCCATGCCGTGCCATGCCGGTGCCATGCCGTGCCATGCCGGTGCCATGCCGTGCCATGCCGGTGCCATGCCGTGCCATGCCGGTGCCATGCCGTGCCATGCCGGTGCCATGCCGTGCCATGCCGGTGCCATGCCGTGCCATGCCGGTGCCATGCCGGTGCCATGCCGGTGCCATGCCGGTGCCATGCCGGTGCCATGCCGGTGCCATGCCGTGCCATGCCGGTGCCATGCCGTGCCATGCCGGTGCCATGCCGGTGCCATGCCGTGCCATGCCGGTGCCATGCCGTGCCATGCCGGTGCCATGCCGTGCCATGCCGGTGCCATGCCGTGCCATGCCGTGCCATGCCGTGCCATGCCGTGCCATGCCGTGCCATGCCGTGCCATGCGGTGCCATGCCATTCCATGCCATTCCATGCCATTCCATGCCATTCCATGCCATTCCATGTCATTCCATGCCATTCCATGCCATTCCATGCCATTCCATGCCATTCCATGCCATTCCATGCCATTCCATGCCATTCCATGCCATTCCATGCCATTCCATGCCATTCCATGCCGTGCCATGCCGGTGCCATGCCGTGCCATGCCGTGCCATGCCGGTGCCATGCCGTGCCATGCCGGTGCCATGCCGTGCCATGCCGTGCCATGCCGGTGCCATGCCGTGCCATGCCGGTGCCATGCCGTGCCATGCCGGTGCCATGCCGTGCCATGCCGGTGCCATGCCGTGCCATGCCGGTGCCATGCCGTGCCATGCCGGTGCCATGCCGTGCCATGCCGGTGCCATGCCGTGCCATGCCGGTGCCATGCCGTGCCATGCCGGTGCCATGCCGTGCCATGCCGGTGCCATGCCGTGCCATGCCGGTGCCATGCCGGTGCCATGTCGTGCCATGCCGTGCCATGCCGTGCCATGCCGGTGCCATGCCGTGCCATGCCGGTGCCATGCCGTGCCATGCCGGTGCCATGCCGTGCCATGCCGTGCCATGCCGGTGCCATGCCGTGCCATGCCGGTGCCATGCCGTGCCATGCCGTGCCATGCCGGTGCCATGCCGTGCCATGCCGGTGCCATGCCGTGCCATGCCGTGCCATGCCGTGCCATGCCGTGCCATGCGGTGCCATGCCATTCCATGCCATTCCATGCCATTCCATGCCATTCCATGCCATTCCATGCCATTCCATGCCATTCCATGCCATTCCATGCCATTCCATGCCATTCCATGCCATTCCATGCCATTCCATGCCATTCCATGCCATTCCATGCCATTCCATGCCATTCCATGCCATTCCATGCCAGTCCATGCCATTCCATGCCATTCCATGCCATTCCATGCCATTCCATGCCATTCCATGCCATTCCATGCCATTCCATGCCATTCAATGCCGTGCCATGCCGTGCCATGCCGTGCCATGCCGTGCCATGCCGGTGCCATGCCGTGCCATGCCGGTGCCATGCCGTGCCATGCCGGTGCCATGCCGTGCCATGCCGTGCCATGCCGTGCCATGCCGGTGCCATGCCGTGCCATGCCGGTGCCATGCCGTGCCATGCCGTGCCATGCCGGTGCCATGCCGTGCCATGCCGGTGCCATGCCGTGCCATGCCGGTGCCATGCCGTGCCATGCCGGTGCCATGCCGTGCCATGCCGGTGCCATGCCGTGCCATGCCGGTGCCATGCCGTGCCATGCCGGTGCCATGCCATTCCATGCCATTCCATGCCATTCCATGCCATTCCATGCCATTCCATGCCATTCCATGCCATTCCATGCCATTCCATGCCATTCCATGCCGTGCCATGCCGTGCCATGCCGGTGCCATGCCGTGCCATGCCGGTGCCATGCCGTGCCATGCCGGTGCCATGCCGTGCCATGCCGGTGCCATGCCGTGCCATGCCGTGCCATGCCGTGCCATGCCGGTGCCATGCCGTGCCATGCCGGTGCCATGCCGTGCCATGCCGGTGCCATGCCGTGCCATGCCGGTGCCATGCCGTGCCATGCCGTGCCATGCCGGTGCCATGCCGTGCCATGCCGGTGCCATGCCGTGCCATGCCGGTGCCATGCCGTGCCATGCCGTGCCATGCCGTGCCATGCGGTGCCATGCCATTCCATGCCATTCCATGCCATTCCATGCCATTCCATGCCATTCCATGCCATTCCATGCCATTCCATGCCATTCCATGCCATTCCATGCCATTCCATGCCATTCCATGCCATTCCATGCCATTCCATGCCATTCCATGCCATTCCATGCCATTCCATGCCATTCCATGCCATTCCATGCCATTCCATGCCATTCCATGCCATTCCATGCCATTCCATGCCATTCCATGCCATTCCATGCCATTCCATGCCATTCCATGCCATTCCATGCCATTCCATGCCATTCCATGCCATTCCATGCCATTCCATGCCATTCCATGCCATTCCATGCCATTCCATGCCATTCCATGCCAGTCCATCCCAGTCCATGCCATTCCATGCCATTCCATGCCATTCCATGCCATTCCATGCCATTCCATGCCATTCAATGCCGTGCCATGCCGTGCCATGCCGTGCCATGCCGTGCCATGCCGGTGCCATGCCGTGCCATGCCGGTGCCATGCCGTGCCATGCCGGTGCCATGCCGTGCCATGCCGTGCCATGCCGGTGCCATGCCGTGCCATGCCGGTGCCATGCCGTGCCATGCCGGTGCCATGCCGTGCCATGCCGGTGCCATGCCGTGCCATGCCGGTGCCATGCCGTGCCATGCCGGTGCCATGCCGTGCCATGCCGGTGCCATGCCGTGCCATGCCGGTGCCATGCCGTGCCATGCCGGTGCCATGCCGTGCCATGCCGGTGCCATGCCGTGCCATGCCGGTGCCATGCCGTGCCATGCCGGTGCCATGCCGTGCCATGCCGGTGCCATGCCGTGCCATGCCGGTGCCATGCCGTGCCATGCCGGTGCCATGCCGTGCCATGCCGGTGCCATGCCATTCCATGCCATTCCATGCCATTCCATGCCATTCCATGCCATTCCATGCCATTCCATGCCATTCCATGCCATTCCATGCCATTCCATGCCATTCCATGCCATTCCATGCCGTGCCATGCCGTGCCATGCCGGTGCCATGCCGTGCCATGCCGGTGCCATGCCGTGCCATGCCGGTGCCATGCCGGTGCCATGCCGTGCCATGCCGGTGCCATGCCGTGCCATGCCGGTGCCATGCCGTGCCATGCCGGTGCCATGCCGGTGCCATGCCGTGCCATGCCGGTGCCATGCCGTGCCATGCCGGTGCCATGCCGTGCCATGCCGGTGCCATGCCGTGCCATGCCGGTGCCATGCCGTGCCATGCCGGTGCCATGCCGTGCCATGCCGGTGCCATGCCGTGCCATGCCGGTGCCATGCCGTGCCATGCCGGTGCCATGCCGTGCCATGCCGGTGCCATGCCGTGCCATGCCGGTGCCATGCCGTGCCATGCCGGTGCCATGCCGTGCCATGCCGGTGCCATGCCGTGCCATGCCGGTGCCATGCCGTGCCATGCCGGTGCCATGCCGTGCCATGCCGGTGCCATGCCATTCCATGCCATTCCATGCCATTCCATGCCATTCCATGCCATTCCATGCCATTCCATGCCATTCCATGCCATTCCATGCCATTCCATGCCATTCCATGCCATTCCATGCCATTCCATGCCATTCCATGCCATTCCATGCCATTCCATGCCATTCCATGCCATTCCATGCCATTCCATGCCATTCCATGCCATTCCATGCCATTCCATGCCATTCCATGCCATTCCATGCCATTCCATGCCATTCCATGCCATTCCATGCCATTCCATGCCATTCCATGCCATTCCATGCCATTCCATGCCATTCCATGCCATTCCATGCCATTCCATGCCATTCCATGCCGTGCCATGCCGGTGCCAGGCCGTGCCATGCCGGTGCCATGCCGTGCCATGCCGGTGCCATGCCGTGCCATGCCGGTGCCATGCCGTGCCATGCCGGTGCCATGCCGTGCCATGCCGGTGCCATGCCGTGCCATGCCGGTGCCATGCCGTGCCATGCCGGTGCCATGCCGTGCCATGCCGGTGCCATGCCGTGCCATGCCGGTGCCATGCCGTGCCATGCCGGTGCCATGCCGTGCCATGCCGGTGCCATGCCGTGCCATGCCGGTGCCATGCCGTGCCATGCCGGTGCCATGCCGGTGCCATGCCGTGCCATGCCGGTGCCATGCCGTGCCATGCCGGTGCCATGCCGTGCCATGCCGATGCCATGCCGTGCCATGCCGGTGCCATGCCATTCCATGCCATTCCATGCCATTCCATGCCATTCCATGCCATTCCATGCCATTCCATGCCATTCCATGCCATTCCATGCCATTCCATGCCGTGCCATGCCGTGCCATGCCGGTGCCATGCCGTGCCATGCCGTGCCATGCCGTGCCATGCCGTGCCATGCCGTGCCATGCCGTGCCATGCCGGTGCCATGCCGTGCCATGCCGGTGCCATGCCGTGCCATGCCGTGCCATGCCGGTGCCATGCCGTGCCATGCCGGTGCCATGCCGTGCCATGCCGTGCCATGCCGGTGCCATGCCGTGCCATGCCGGTGCCATGCCGTGCCATGCCGGTGCCATGCCGTGCCATGCCGTGCCATGCCGTGCCATGCGGTGCCATGCGGTGCCATGCCATTCCATGCCATTCCATGCCATTCCATGCCATTCCATGCCATTCCATGCCATTCCATGCCATTCCATGCCATTCCATGCCATTCCATGCCATTCCATGCCATTCCATGCCATTCCATGCCAGTTCATCCCAGTCCATGCCATTCCATGCCATTCCATGCCATTCCATGCCATTCAATGCCGTGCCATGCCGTGCCATGCCGTGCCATGCCGTGCCATGCCGTGCCATGCCGGTGCCATGCCGTGCCATGCCGGTGCCATGCCGTGCCATGCCGGTGCCATGCCGTGCCATGCCGTGCCATGCCGGTGCCATGCCGTGCCATGCCGGTGCCATGCCGTGCTATGCCGTGCCATGCCGGTGCCATGCCGTGCCATGCCGGTGCCATGCCGTGCCATGCCGGTGCCATGTCGTGCCATGCCGTGCCATGCCGTGCCATGCCGTGCCATGCCGTGCCATGCCATGCCGTGCCATGCGGTGCCATGCCATTCCATGCCATTCCATGCCATTCCATGCCATTCCATGCCATTCAATGCCGTGCCATGCCGTGCCATGCCGGTGCCATGCCGTGCCATGCCGGTGCCATGCCGTGCCATGCCGGTGCCATGCCGTGCCATGCCGGTGCCATGCCGTGCCATGCCGGTGCCATGCCGTGCCATGCCGTGCCATGCCGATGCCATGCCGTGCCATGCCGTGCCATGCCGGTGCCATGCCGTGCCATGCCGGTGCCATGCCGGTGCCATGCCATTCCATGCCGTGCCATGCCGGTGCCATGCCGTGCCATGCCGGTGCCATGCCGTGCCATGCCGGTGCCATGCCGTGCCATGCCGTGCCATGCCGTGCCATGCCGTGCCATGCCGTGCCATGCCGTGCCATGCCGTGCCATGCCGTGCCATGCCGTGCCATGCCGTGCCATGCGGTGCCATGCCATTCCATGCCATTCCATGCCATTCCATGCCATTCCATGCCATTCCATGTCATTCCATGCCATTCCATGCCATTCCATGCCATTCCATGCCATTCCATGCCATTCCATGCCATTCCATGCCATTCCATGCCATTCCATGCCATTCCATGCCATTCCATGCCATTCAATGCCGTGCCATGCCGTGCCATGCCGGTGCCATGCCGTGCCATGCCGGTGCCATGCCGTGCCATGCCGGTGCCATGCCGTGCCATGCCGGTGCCATGCCGTGCCATGCCGGTGCCATGCCGTGCCATGCCGGTGCCATGCCGTGCCATGCCGTGCCATGCCGGTGCCATGCCGTGCCATGCCGGTGCCATGCCGTGCCATGCCGGTGCCATGCCGTGCCATGCCGTGCCATGCCGTGCCATGCGGTGCCATGCCATTCCATGCCATTCCATGTCATTCCATGCCATTCCATGTCATTCCATGACATTCCATGCCATTCCATGCCATTCCATGCCATTCCATGCCATTCCATGCCATTCCATGCCATTCCATGCCATTCCATGCCATTCCATGCCATTCCATGCCATTCCATGCCATTCCATGCCATTCCATGCCATTCCATGCCATTCCATGCCATTCCATGCCATTCCATGCCATTCCATGCCATTCCATGCCGTGCCATGCCGGTGCCATGCCGTGCCATGCCGGTGCCATGCCGTGCCATGCCGGTGCCATGCCGTGCCATGCCGGTGCCATGCCGTGCCATGCCGGTGCCATGCCGTGCCATGCCGGTGCCATGCCGTGCCATGCCGGTGCCATGCCGTGCCATGCCGGTGCCATGCCGTGCCATGCCGGTGCCATGCCGTGCCATGCCGGTGCCATGCCGTGCCATGCCGGTGCCATGCCGTGCCATGCCGGTGCCATGCCGTGCCATGCCGGTGCCATGCCGTGCCATGCCGGTGCCATGCCGTGCCATGCCGGTGCCATGCCGTGCCATGCCGGTGCCATGTCGTGCCATGCCGGTGCCATGCCATTCCATGCCATTCCATGCCATTCCATGCCATTCCATGCCATTCCATGCCATTCCATGCCATTCCATGCCATTCCATGCCATTCCATGCCATTCCATGCCATTCCATGCCATTCCATGCCATTCCATGCCATTCCATGCCATTCCATGCCATTCCATGCCATTCCATGCCATTCCATGCCATTCCATGCCATTCCATGCCATTCCATGCCATTCCATGCCATTCCATGCCATTCCATGCCATTCCATGCCATTCCATGCCATTCCATGCCGTGCCATGCCGGTGCCATGCCGTGCCATGCCGGTGCCATGCCGTGCCATGCCGGTGCCATGCCGTGCCATGCCGGTGCCATGCCGTGCCATGCCGGTGCCATGCCGTGCCATGCCGGTGCCATGCCGTGCCATGCCGGTGCCATGCCGTGCCATGCCGGTGCCATGCCGTGCCATGCCGGTGCCATGCCGTGCCATGTCGGTGCCATGCCGTGCCATGCCGGTGCCATGCCGTGCCATGCCGTGCCATGCCGGTGCCATGCCGTGCCATGCCGTGCCATGCCGTGCCATGCCGTGCCATGCCGTGCCATGCCGGTGCCATGCCGTGACATGCCGGTGCCATGACGTGCCATGCCGGTGCCATGCCGGTGCCATGCCGTGCCATGCCGGTGCCATGCCGTGCCATGCCGGTGCCATGCCGTGCCATGCCGGTGCCATGCCGTGCCATGCCGGTGCCATGCCGTGCCATGCCGGTGCCATGCCGTGCCATGCCGGTGCCATGCCGTGCCATGCCGGTGCCATGCCGTGCCATGCCGGTGCCATGCCGTGCCATGCCGTGCCATGCCGGTGCCATGCCGTGCCATGCCGGTGCCATGCCGTGCCATGCCGGTGCCATGCCGGTGCCATGCCGGTGCCATGCCGTGCCATGCCGGTGCCATGCCGGTGCCATGCCGTTCCATGCCATTCCATGCCGTTCCATGCCATTCCATGCCATTCCATGCCATTCCATGCCATTCCATGCCATTCCATGCCATTCCATGCCATTCCATGCCATTCCATGCCATTCCATGCCATTCCATGCCATTCCATGCCATTCCATGCCATTCCATGCCATTCCATGCCATTCCATGCCATTCCATGCCATTCCATGCCATTCCATGCCATTCCATGCCATTCCATGCCATTCCATGCCATTCCATGCCATTCCATGCCATTCCATGCCATTCCATGCCATTCCATGCCATTCCATGCCATTCCATGCCATTCCATGCCATTCCATGCCATTCCATGCCATTCCATGCCATTCCATGCCATTCCATGCCATTCCATGCCATTCCATGCCATTCCATGCCATTCCATGCCATTCCATGCCATTCCATGCCAGTCCATGCCAGTCCATGCCATTCCATGCCATTCCATGCCACTCAATGCGGTGCCATGCCGTGCCATGCCGGTGCCATGCCGTGCCATGACGTGCCATGCCGGTGCCATGCCGTGCCATGCCGTGCCATGCCGGTGCCATGCCGGTGCCATGCCGGTGCCATGCCGTGCCATGCCGGTGCCATGCCGTGCCATGCCGTGCCATGCCGGTGCCATGCCGGTGCCATGCCGTGCCATGCCGGTGCCATGCCGTGCCATGCCGGTGCCATGCCGTGCCATGCCGTGCCATGCCGGTGCCATGCCGTGCCATGCCGGTGCCATGCCGTGCCATGCCGGTGCCATGCCGTGCCATGCCGGTGCCATGCCGTGCCATGCCGTGCCATGCCGGTGCCATGCCGTGCCATGCCGGTGCCATGCCGTGCCATGCCGGTGCCATGCCGTGCCATGCCGGTGCCATGCCGTGCCATGCCGGTGCCATGCCGTGCCATGCCGGTGCCATGCCGTGCCATGCCGGTGCCATGCCGTGCCATGCCGGTGCCATGCCGTGCCATGCCGGTGCCATGCCGGTGCCATGCCGGTGCCATGCCGGTGCCATGCCGGTGCCATGCCGGTGCCATGCCGTGCCATGCCGGTGCCATGCCGTGCCATGCCGGTGCCATGCCGGTGCCATGCCGTGCCATGCCGGTGCCATGCCGTGCCATGCCGGTGCCATGGCGTGCCATGCCGTGCCATGCCGTGCCATGCCGTGCCATGCCGTGCCATGCCGTGCCATGCGGTGCCATGCCGTGCCATGCGGTGCCATGCCATTCCATGCCATTCCATGCCATTCCATGCCATTCCATGCCATTCCATGTCATTCCATGCCATTCCATGCCATTCCATGTCATTCCATGCCATTCCATGCCATTCCATGCCATTCCATGCCATTCCATGCCATTCCATGCCATTCCATGCCATTCCACGCCATTCCATGCCATTACATGCCATTCCATGCCATTC
>CAXARG010000129.1:0-27705 GCA_963971235.1 Cryptus armator | reverse complement strand
GAATGGCATGGAATGGCATGGCACCGCATGGCACGGCATGGCATGGCACGGCATGGCACGGCATGGCACCGGCATGGCACGGCATGGCACCGGCATGGCACGGCATAGCACGGCATGGCACGGCATGGCACGGCATGGCACGGCATGGCACGGCATGGCACGGCATGGCACGGCATGGCACGGCATGGCACGGCATGGCACGGCATGGCACGGCATGGCACGGCATGGCACGGCATGGCACGGCATGGCACGGCATGGCACGGCATGGCACGGCATGGCACGGCATGGCACTGGCATGGCACGGCATGGCACGGCATGGCACGGCATGGCACGGCATGGCACGGCATGGCACGGCATGGCACGGCATGGCACGGCATGGCACGGCATGGCACGGCATGGCACGGCATTGAATGGCATGGAATGGCATGGAATGGCATGGAATGGCATGGAATGGCATGGAATGGCATGGATGGCATGGAATGGCATGGAATGGCATGGAATGGCATGGAATGGCATGGAATGGCATGGAATGCATGGAATGGCATGGAATGGCATGGAATGGATTGGAATGGCATGGAATGGCATGGAATGGCATGGAATGGCATGGAATGGCATGGCACGGCATTGAATGGCATGGAATGGCATTGAATGGCACGGAATGGCACGGCATGGCACGGCATGGCACGGCATGGCACCGCATTGAGTGGCATGGAATGGCATGGAATGGCATGGACTGGCATGGACTGGCATGGAATGGCATGGAATGGCATGGCCCGGCATGGCACGGCATGGCACGGCATGGCACCGCATGGCACGGCATGGCACCGGCATGGCACGGCATGGCACCGGCATGGCATGGCATGGCACCGGCATGGCACCGGCATGGCACGGCATGGCACCGGCATGGCACGGCATTGAATGGCATGGAATGGCATGGAATGGCATGGAATGGCAAGGAATGGCATGGAATGGCATGGAATGGCATGGAATGGCATGGAATGGCATGGAATGGCATGGAATGGCATGGAATGGCATGGAATGGCATGAATGGCATGGAATGGCATGGAATGGCATGGAATGGCATGGAATGGCATGGAATGGCATGGAATGGCATGGAATGGCATGGAATGGCATGGAATGGCATGATATGGCATGGAATGGCATGGAATGGCATGGAATGGCATGGAATGGCATGGAATGGCATGGAATGGCATGGAATGGCATGGAATGGCATGGAATGGCATGGAATGGCATGGATGCATATGGCATGGAATGGCATGGAATGCATGGAATGGCATGGAATGGCATGGAATGGCATGGAATGGCATGGAATGGCATGGCACCGCATGGCACGGCATGGCACGGCATGGCACGGCATGGCACCGGCATGGCACGGCATGGCACGGCATGGCACGGCATGGCACCGGCATGGCACGGCATGGCACGGCATGGCACCGGCATGGCACGGCATGGCACGGCATGGCACGGCAGGCAAGGCATGGCACCGGCATGGCACGGCATGGCACGGCATGGCACCGGCATGGCACGGCATGGCACCGGCATGGCACGGCATGGCACGGCATGGCACGGCATGGCACGGCATGGCACGGCATGGAATGGCATGGAATGGCATGGAATGGCATGGAATGGCATGGAATGGCATGGAATGGCATGGAATGGCATGGAATGGCATGGAATGGCATGGAATGGCATGGAATGGCATGGAATGGCATGGAATGGCATGGAATGGCACGGAATGGCATGGAATGGCATGGAATGCATGGAATGGCATGGCACCGGCATGGCACGGCATGGCACCGGCATGGCACGGCATGGCACCGGCATGGCACGGCATGGCACCGGCATGGCACCGGCATGGCACGGCATGGCACCGGCATGGCACGGCATGGCACCGGCATGGCACGGCATGGCACCGGCATGGCACGGCATGGCACCGGCATGGCACCGGCATGGCACGGCATGGCACCGGCATGGCACGGCATGGCACCGGCATGGCACGGCATGGCACCGGCATGGCACGGCATGGCACCGGCATGGCACGGCATGGCACCGGCATGGCACGGCATGGCACCGGCATGGCACGGCATGGCACCGGCATGGCACGGCATGGCACCGGCATGGCACGGCATGGCACCGGCATGGAATGGCATGGAATGGCATGGAATGGCATGGAATGGCATGGATGGCATGGAATGGCATGGAATGGCATGGAATGGCATGGAATGGCATGGAATGGCATGGAATGGCATGGAATGGCATGGAATGGCATGGAATGGCATGGAATGGCATGGAATGGCATGGAATGGCATGGAATGGCATGGAATGGCATGGAATGGCATGAATGGCATGGAATGGCATGGAATGGCATGGAATGGCATGGAATGGCATGGAATGGCATGGAATGGCATGGAATGGCATGGAATGGCATGGAATGGCATGGAATGGCATGGAATGGCATGAATGGCATGGAATGGCATGGAATGGCATGGAATGGCATGGAATGGCATGGAATGGCATGGAATGGCATGGAATGGCATGGAATGGCATGGAATGGCATGGAATGGCATGGAATGGCATGGAATGGCATGGCACCGGCATGGCACCGGCATGGCACGGCATGGCACCGGCATGGCACGGCATGGCACGGCATGGCACGGCATGGCACCGGCATGCACGGCAAGGCACCGGCATGGCACGGCATGGAATGGCATGGAATGGCATGGAATGGCATGGAATGGCATGGAATGGCATGGAATGGCATGGAATGGCATGGAATGGCATGGAATGGCATGGAATGGCATGGAATGGCATGGAATGGCATGGAATGGCATGGAATGGCATGGAATGGCATGGAATGGCATGGAATGGCATGGAATGGCATGGAATGGCATGGAATGGCATGGAATGGCATGGAATGGCATGGAATGGCATGGAATGGCATGGAATGGGCATGGAATGGCATGGAATGGCATGGAATGGCATGGAATGGCATGGCACCGGCATGGCACGGCATGGCACGGCATGGCACCGGCATGGCACCGGCATGGCACGGCATGGCACCGGCATGGCACGGCATGGCACCGGCATGGCACGGCATGGCACGGCATGGCACCGGCATGGCACGGCATGGCACCGGCATGGCACGGCATGGCACGGCATGGCACCGGCATGGCACGGCATGGCACCGGCATGGCACCGGCATGGCACGGCATGGCACCGGCATGGCACGGCATGGCATCGGCATGGCACGGCATGGCACCGGCATGGCACGGCATGGCACGGCATTGAATGGCATGGAATGGCATGGAATGGCATGGAATGGCATGGAATGGCATGGCACCGCATGGCACGGCATGGCATGGCACGGCATGGCACGGCATGGCACCGGCATGGCACGGCATGGCACCGGCATGGCACGGCATAGCACGGCATGGCACCGGCATGGCACGGCATGGCACCGGCATGGCACGGCATGGCACCGGCATGGCACGGCATGGCACCGGCATGGCACCGGCATGGCACGGCATGGCACCGGCATGGCACCGGCATGGCACGGCATGGCACGGCATGGCACCGGCATGGCACGGCATGGCACCGGCATGGCACGGCATGGCACCGGCATGGCACGGCATGGCACCGGCGTGGCACGGCATGGCACGGCATGGCACGGCATGGCACGGCATGGCACGGCATGGCACGGCATGGCACGGCATGGCACGGCATGGCACGGCATGGCACGGCATGGCACGGCATGGCACGGCATGGCACGGCATGGCACGGCATGGCACGGCATGGCACGGCATGGCACGGCATGGCACGGCATGGCACGGCATGGCACGGCATGGCACGGCATGGCACGGCATGGCACGGCATGGCACGGCATGGCACGGCATGGCACGGCATGGCACGGCATGGCACGGCATGGCACGGCATGGCACGGCATGGCACGGCATGGCACGGCATGGCACGGCATGGCACGGCATGGCACGGCATGGCACGGCATGGCACGGCATGGCACGGCATGGCACGGCATGGCACGGCATGGCACGGCATGGCACGGCATGGCACGGCATGGCACGGCATGGCACGGCATGGCACGGCATGGCACGGCATGGCACGGCATGGCACGGCATTGAATGGCATGGAATGGCATGGAATGGCATGGAATGGCATGGAATGGCATGGAATGGCATGGAATGGCATGGAATGGCATGGAATGGCATGGAATGGCATGGAATGGCATGGAATGGCATGGAATGGCATGGAATGGCATGGAATGGCATGGAATGGCATGGAATGGCATGGAATGGCATGGAATGGCATGGAATGGCATGGAATGGCATGGAATGGCATGGAATGGATTGGAATGGCATGGAATGGCATGGAATGGCATGGAATGGCATGGAATGGCATGGAATGGCATGGCACGGCATTGAATGGCATGGAATGGCATTGAATGGCACGGAATGGCACGGCATGGCACGGCATGGCACGGCATGGCACCGCATTGAGTGGCATGGAATGGCATGGAATGGCATGGACTGGCATGGACTGGCATGGAATGGCATGGAATGGCATGGCCCGGCATGGCACGGCATGGCACGGCATGGCACCGGCATGGCACGGCATGGCACCGGCATGGCACGGCATGGCACCGGCATGGCATGGCATGGCACCGGCATGGCACGGCATGGCACCGGCATGGCACGGCATGGCACCGGCATGGCACGGCATTGAATGGCATGGAATGGCATGGAATGGCATGGAATGGCATGGAATGGCATGGAATGGCATGGAATGGCATGGAATGGCATGGAATGGCATGGAATGGCATGGAATGGCATGGAATGGCATGGAATGGCATGGAATGGCATGGAATGGCATGGAATGGCATGGAATGGCATGGAATGGCATGGAATGGCATGGAATGGCATGGAATGGCATGGAATGGCATGGAATGGCATGGCACCGCATGGCACGGCATGGCACGGCATGGCACGGCATGGCACCGGCATGGCACGGCATGGCACGGCATGGCACGGCATGGCACCGGCATGGCACGGCATGGCACGGCATGGCACCGGCATGGCACGGCATGGCACCGGCATGGCACGGCATGGCACGGCATGGCACCGGCATGGCACGGCATGGCACCGGCATGGCACGGCATGGCACCGGCATGGCACGGCATGGCACCGGCATGGCACGGCATGGCACGGCATGGCACGGCATGGCACCGGCATGGCACGGCATGGCACCGGCATGGCACGGCATGGAATGGCATGGCACGGCATTGAATGGCATGGAATGGCATGGCACCGGCATGGCACGGCATGGCACCGGCATGGCACGGCATGGCACGGCATGGCACGGCATGGAATGGCATGGAATGGCATGGAATGGCATGGAATGGCATGGAATGGCATGGAATGGCATGGAATGGCATGGAATGGCATGGAATGGCATGGAATGGCATGGAATGGCATGGAATGGCATGGAATGGCATGGAATGGCATGGCACCGGCATGGCACGGCATGGCACCGGCATGGCACCGGCATGGCACGGCATGGCACCGGCATGGCACGGCATGGCACCGGCATGGCACGGCATGGCACCGGCATGGCACGGCATGGCACCGGCATGGCACCGGCATGGCACGGCATGGCACGGCATGGAATGGCATGGAATGGCATGGAATGGCATGGAATGGCATGGAATGGCATGGAATGGCATGGAATGGCATGGAATGGCATGGAATGGCATGGAATGGCATGGAATGGCATGGAATGGCATGGAACGGCATGGCACCGGCATGGCACGGCATGGCACCGGCATGGCACCGGCATGGCACCGGCATGGCACCGGCATGGCACGGCATGGCACCGGCATGGCACGGCATGGCACCGGCATGGCACGGCATGGCACCGGCATGGCACGGCATGGCACCGGCATGGCACGGCATGGCACCGGCATGGCACGGCATGGCACGGCATGGCACCGGCATGGCACCGGCATGGCACGGCATGGCACCGGCATGGCACGGCATGGCACCGGCATGGCACGGCATGGCACCGGCATGGCACGGCATGGCACCGGCATGGCACGGCATGGCACCGGCATGGCACGGCATGGCACGGCATGGCACCGGCATGGCACGGCATGGCACGGCATGGAATGGCATGGAATGGCATGGAATGGCATGGAATGGCATGGAATGGCATGGAATGGCATGGAATGGCATGGAATGGCATGGAATGGCATGGAATGGCATGGAATGGCATGGAATGGCATGGAATGGCATGGAATGGCATGGAATGGCATGGAATGGCATGGCACCGGCATGGCACGGCATGGCACCGGCATGGCACCGGCATGGCACGGCATGGCACCGGCATGGCACGGCATGGCACCGGCATGGCACGGCATGGCACCGGCATGGTACGGCATGGCACCGGCATGGCACGGCATGGCACCGGCATGGCACGGCATGGCACCGGCATGGCACGGCATGGCACCGGCATGGCACGGCATGGCACCGGCATGGCACCGGCATGGCACGGCATGGCACCGGCATGGCACGGCATGGCACGGCATGGCACGGCATGGCACGGCATGGCACGGCATGGCACGGCATGGCACGGCATGGCACGGCATGGCACCGGCATGGCACGGCATGGCACCGGCATGGCAAGGCATGGCACGGCATGGCACCGGCATGGCACGGCATGGCACCGGCATGGCACGGCATGGCACCGGCATGGCACGGCATGGCACCGGCATGGCACGGCATGGCACCGGCATGGCACGGCATGGCACGGCATGGCACCGGCATGGCACGGCATGGCACGGCATGGCACCGGCATGGCACGGCATGGCACGGCATGGCACCGGCATGGCACGGCATGGCACGGCATGGCACCGGCATGGCACGGCATGGCACGGCATGGCACGGCATGGCACGGCATGGCACCGGCATGGCACGGCATGGCACCGGCATGGCACGGCATGGCACGGCATGGCACCGGCATGGCACGGCATGGCACGGCATGGCACCGGCATGGCACGGCATGGCACCGGCATGGCACGGCATGGCACGGCATGGCACGGCATGGCACGGCATGGCACCGGCATGGCACGGCATGGCACCGGCATGGCACCGGCATGGCACGGCATGGCACCGGCATGGCACGGCATGGCACCGGCATGGCACGGCATGGCACGGCATGGCACGGCATGGCACCGGCATGGCACGGCATGGCACCGGCATGGCACGGCATGGCACCGGCATGGCACGGCATGGCACCGGCATGGCACGGCATGGCACCGGCATGGCACGGCATGGCACGGCATGGCACCGGCATGGCACGGCATGGCACCGGCATGGCACGGCATGGAATGGCATGGCACGGCATTGAATGGCATGGAATGGCATGGCACCGGCATGGCACGGCATGGCACCGGCATGGCACGGCATGGCACCGGCATGGCACGGCATGGCACGGCATGGCACGGCATGGAATGGCATGGAATGGCATGGAATGGCATGGAATGGCATGGAATGGCATGGAATGGCATGGAATGGCATGGAATGGCATGGAATGGCATGGAATGGCATGGAATGGCATGGAATGGCATGGAATGGCATGGAATGGCATGGAATGGCATGGCACCGGCATGGCACCGGCATGGCACGGCATGGCACCGGCATGGCACGGCATGGCACCGGCATGGCACGGCATGGCACCGGCATGGCACGGCATGGCACCGGCATGGCACGGCATGGCACCGGCATGGCACGGCATGGAATGGCATGGCACGGCATGGAATGGCATGGAATGGCATGGAATGGCATGGAATGGCATGGAATGGCATGGAATGGCATGGAATGGCATGGAATGGCATGGAATGGCATGGAATGGCATGGAATGGCATGGAATGGCATGGAATGGCATGGAATGGCATGGAATGGCATGGAATGGCATGGAATGGCATGGAATGGCATGGAATGGCATGGAATGGCATGGAATGGCATGGAATGGCATGGAATGGCATGGAATGGCATGGAATGGCATGGAATGGCATGGAATGGCATGGAATGGCATGGAATGGCATGGAATGGCATGGAATGGCATGGCACCGGCATGGCACGGCATGGCACCGGCATGGCACGGCATGGCACCGGCATGGCACCGGCATGGCACGGCATGGCACCGGCATGGCACGGCATGGCACCGGCATGGCACGGCATGGCACCGGCATGGCACGGCATGGCACCGGCATGGCACCGGCATGGCACGGCATGGCACGGCATGGCACGGCATGGCACCGGCATGGCACGGCATGGCACGGCATGGCACCGGCATGACAAGGCATGGCACCGGCATGGCACCGGCATGGCACGGCATGGCACGGCATGGCACGGCATGGCACGGCATGGCACCGGCATGGCACGGCATGGCACCGGCATGGCACGGCATGGCACCGGCATGGCACGGCATGGCACGGCATTGAATGGCATGGAATGGCATTGAATGGCATGGAATGGCATGGAATGGCATGGAATGGCATGGAATGGCATGGAATGACATGGAATGGCATGGAATGACATGGAATGGCATGGAATGGCATGGAATGGCATGGAATGGCATGGAATGGCATGGAATGGCATGGAATGGCATGGCACCGCATGGCACGGCATGGCACGGCATGGCACGGCATGGCACGGCATGGCACGGCATGGCACCGGCATGGCACGGCATGGCACCGGCATGGCACGGCATGGCACCGGCATGGCACGGCATGGCACCGGCATGGCACGGCATGGCACCGGCATGGCACGGCATGGCACCGGCATGGCACGGCATGGCACCGGCATGGCACGGCATGGCACCGGCATGGCACGGCATGGCACCGGCATGGCACGGCATGGCACCGGCATGGCACGGCATGGCACCGGCATGGCACGGCATGGCACGGCATGGCACCGGCATGGCACGGCATGGCACCGGCATGGCACCGGCATGGCACGGCATGGCACCGGCATGGCACGGCATGGCACCGGCATGGCACGGCATGGCACCGGCATGGCACGGCATGGCACCGGCATGGCACGGCATGGCACCGCATTGAGTGGCATGGAATGGCATGGAATGGCATGGACTGGCATGGACTGGCATGGAATGGCATGGAATGGCATGGAATGGCATGGAATGGCATGGAATGGCATGGAATGGCATGGAATGGCATGGAATGGCATGGAATGGCATGGAATGGCATGGAATGGCATGGAATGGCATGGAATGGCATGGAATGGCATGGAATGGCATGGAATGGCATGGAATGGCATGGAATGGCATGGAATGGCATGGCACCGCATGGCACGGCATGGCACGGCATGGCACGGCATGGCACGGCATGGCACGGCATGGCACGGCATGGCACGGCATGGCACGGCATGGCACCGGCATGGCACGGCATGGCACCGGCATGGCACGGCATGGCACCGGCATGGCACGGCATGGCACCGGCATGGCACGGCATGGCACCGGCATGGCACGGCATGGCACCGGCATGGCACGGCATGGCACCGGCATGGCACGGCATGGCACCGGCATGGCACGGCATGGCACCGGCATGGCACGGCATGGCACCGGCATGGCACCGGCATGGCACGGCATGGCACGGCATGGCACCGGCATGGCACGGCATGGCACCGGCATGGCACCGGCATGGCACGGCATGGCACCGGCATGGCACGGCATGGCACCGGCATGGCACGGCATGGCACCGGCATGGCACGGCATGGCACCGCATTGAGTGGCATGGAATGGCATGGAATGGCATGGACTGGCATGGACTGGCATGGACTGGCATGGAATGGCATGGAATGGCATGGAATGGCATGGAATGGCATGGAATGGCATGGAATGGCATGGAATGGCATGGAATGGCATGGAATGGCATGGAATGGCATGGAATGGCATGGAATGGCATGGAATGGCATGGAATGGCATGGAATGGCATGGAATGGCATGGAATGGCATGGAATGGCATGGAATGGCATGGAATGGCATGGAATGGCATGGAATGGCATGGAATGGCATGGAATGGCATGGAATGGCATGGAATGGCATGGAATGGCATGGAATGGCATGGAATGGCATGGAATGGCATGGAATGGCATGGAATGGCATGGAATGGCATGGAATGGCATGGAATGGCATGGCACCGCATGGCACGGCATGGCACGGCATGGCACGGCATGGCACGGCATGGCACGGCATGGCACGGCATGGCACCGGCATGGCACGGCATGGCACCGGCATGGCACGGCATGGCACGGCATGGCACCGGCATGGCACGGCATGGCACGGCATGGCACGGCATGGAATGGCATGGAATGGCATGGAATGGCATGGAATGGCATGGAATGGCATGGAATGGCATGGAATGGCATGGAATGGCATGGAATGGCATGGCACGGCATGGCACCGGCATGGCACGGCATGGCACCGGCATGGCACGGCATGGCACCGGCATGGCACGGCATGGCACGGCATGGCACCGGCATGGCACGGCATGGCACCGGCATGGCACGGCATGGCACCGGCATGGCACGGCATGGCACCGGCATGGCACGGCATGGCACCGGCATGGCACGGCATGGCACCGGCATGGCACGGCATGGCACCGGCATGGCACGGCATGGCACCGCATTGAGTGGCATGGAATGGCATGGAATGGCATGGACTGGCATGGACTGGCATGGAATGGCATGGAATGGCATGGAATGGCATGGAATGGCATGGAATGGCATGGAATGGCATGGAATGGCATGGAATGGCATGGAATGGCATGGAATGGCATGGAATGGCATGGAATGGCATGGAATGGCATGGAATGGCATGGAATGGCATGGAATGGCATGGAATGGCATGGAATGGCATGGAATGGCATGGAATGGCATGGAATGGCATGGAATGGCATGGAATGGCATGGAATGGCATGGAATGGCATGGAATGGCATGGAATGGCATGGAATGGCATGGAATGGCATGGAATGGCATGGAATGGCATGGAATGGCATGGAATGGCATGGAATGGCATGGAATGGCATGGAATGGCATGGAATGGCATGGAATGGCATGGAATGGCATGGAATGGCATGGAATGGCATGGCACCGGCATGGCACGGCATGGCACCGGCATGGCACGGCATGGCACGGCATGGCACGGCATGGCACGGCATGGCACGGCATGGCACGGCATGGCACGGCATGGCACGGCATGGCACGGCATTGAATGGCATGGAATGGCATGGAATGGCATGGAATGGCATGGAATGGCATGGAATGGCATGGAATGGCATGGAATGGCATGGAATGGCATGGAATGGCATGGAATGGCATGGAATGGCATGGAATGGCATGGAATGGCATGGAATGGCATGGAATGGCATGGAATGGCATGGAATGGCATGGAATGGCATGGAATGGCATGGAATGGCATGGAATGGCATGGAATGGCATGGAATGGCATGGAATGGCATGGCACGGCATTGAATGGCATGGAATGGCATTGAATGGCACGGAATGGCACGGCATGGCACGGCATGGCACGGCATGGCACCGCATTGAGTGGCATGGAATGGCATGGAATGGCATGGACTGGCATGGACTGGCATGGAATGGCATGGAATGGCATGGCCCGGCATGGCACGGCATGGCACGGCATGGCACCGGCATGGCACGGCATGGCACCGGCATGGCACGGCATGGCACCGGCATGGCACGGCATGGCACCGGCATGGCATGGCATGGCACCGGCATGGCACGGCATGGCACCGGCATGGCACGGCATGGCACCGGCATGGCACGGCATTGAATGGCATGGAATGGCATGGAATGGCATGGAATGGCATGGAATGGCATGGAATGGCATGGAATGGCATGGAATGGCATGGAATGGCATGGAATGGCATGGAATGGCATGGAATGGCATGGAATGGCATGGCACCGCATGGCACGGCATGGCACGGCATGGCACCGGCATGGCACGGCATGGCACCGGCATGGCACGGCATGGCACCGGCATGGCACGGCATGGCACGGCATGGCACCGGCATGGCACGGCATGGCACCGGCATGGCACGGCATGGCACCGGCATGGCACGGCATGGCACGGCATGGCACCGGCATGGCACGGCATGGCACCGGCATGGCACGGCATGGCACGGCATGGCACGGCATGGCACGGCATGGCACCGGCATGGCACGGCATAGCACGGCATGGCACCGGCATGGCACGGCATGGCACCGGCATGGCACGGCATGGCACCGGCATGGCACGGCATGGCACGGCATGGCACCGGCATGGCACGGCATGGCACCGGCATGGCACGGCATGGCACCGGCATGGCACGGCATGGCACCGGCATGGCACGGCATGGCACCGGCATGGCACGGCATGGCACGGCATGGCACCGGCATGGCACGGCATGGCACGGCATGGCACGGCATGGCACGGCATGGCACGGCATGGCACGGCATGGCACGGCATGGAATGGCATGGAATGGCATGGAATGGCATGGAATGGCATGGAATGGCATGGAATGGCATGGAATGGCATGGAATGGCATGGAATGGCATGGAATGGCATGGAATGGCATGGAATGGCATGGAATGGCATGGAATGGCATGGAATGGCATGGAATGGCATGGAATGGCATGGAATGGCATGGAATGGCATGGAATGGCATGGAATGGCATGGAATGGCATGGAATGGCATGGAATGGCATGGAATGGCATGGAATGGCATGGAATGGCATGGAATGGCATGGAATGGCATGGAATGGCATGGAATGGCATGGAATGGCATGGAATGGCATGGAATGGCATGGAATGGCATGGAATGGCATGGAATGGCATGGAATGGCATGGAATGGCATGGAATGGCATGGAATGGCATGGAATGGCATGGAATGGCATGGAATGGCATGGAATGGCATGGAATGGCATGGAATGGCATGGAATGGCATGGAATGGCATGGAATGGCATGGAATGGCATGGAATGGCATGGAATGGCATGGAATGGCATGGAATGGCATGGAATGGCATGGAATGGCATGGAATGGCATGGAATGGCATGGAATGGCATGGAATGGCATGGAATGGCATGGAATGGCATGGAATGGCATGGAATGGCATGGAATGGCATGGAATGGCATGGAATGGCATGGAATGGCATGGCACGGCATTGAATGGCATGGAATGGCATTGAATGGCATGGAATGGCATGGAATGGCATGGAATGGCATGGAATGGCATGGAATGGCATGGAATGGCATGGAATGGCATGGAATGGCATGGAATGGCATGGAATGGCATGGAATGGCATGGAATGGCATGGCACCGGCATGGCACGGCATGGCACGGCATGGCACCGGCATGGCACCGGCATGGCACGGCATGGCACCGGCATGGCACGGCATGGCACCGGCATGGCACGGCATGGCACGGCATGGCACCGGCATGGCACGGCATGGCACCGGCATGGCACGGCATGGCACGGCATGGCACCGGCATGGCACGGCATGGCACCGGCATGGCACCGGCATGGCACGGCATGGCACCGGCATGGCACGGCATGGCATCGGCATGGCACGGCATGGCACCGGCATGGCACGGCATGGCACGGCATTGAATGGCATGGAATGGCATGGAATGGCATGGAATGGCATGGAATGGCATGGCACCGCATGGCACGGCATGGCATGGCACGGCATGGCACGGCATGGCACCGGCATGGCACGGCATGGCACCGGCATGGCACGGCATAGCACGGCATGGCACCGGCATGGCACGGCATGGCACCGGCATGGCACGGCATGGCACCGGCATGGCACCGGCATGGCACGGCATGGCACCGGCATGGCACGGCATGGCACCGGCATGGCACGGCATGGCACCGGCATGGCACGGCATGGCACCGGCATGGCACGGCATGGCACCGGCATGGCACGGCATGGCACCGGCGTGGCACGGCATGGCACGGCATGGCATGGCATGGCACGGCATGGCACGGCATGGCACGGCATGGCACGGCATGGCACGGCATGGCACGGCATGGCACGGCATGGCACGGCATGGCACGGCATGGCACGGCATGGCACGGCATGGCACGGCATGGCACGGCATGGCACGGCATGGCACGGCATGGCACGGCATGGCACGGCATGGCACGGCATGGCACGGCATGGCACGGCATGGCACGGCATGGCACGGCATGGCACGGCATGGCACGGCATGGCACGGCATGGCACGGCATGGCACGGCATGGCACGGCATTGAATGGCATTGAATGGCATGGAATGGCATGGAATGGCATGGAATGGCATGGAATGGCATGGAATGGCATGGAATGGCATGGAATGGCATGGAATGGCATGGAATGGCATGGAATGGCATGGAATGGCATGGAATGGCATGGAATGGCATGGAATGGCATGGAATGGCATGGAATGGCATGGAATGGCATGGAATGGCATGGAATGGATTGGAATGGCATGGAATGGCATGGAATGGCATGGAATGGCATGGAATGGCATGGAATGGCATTGAATGGCATGGAATGGCATTGAATGGCACGGAATGGCACGGCATGGCACGGCATGGCACGGCATGGCACCGCATTGAGTGGCATGGAATGGCATGGAATGGCATGGACTGGCATGGACTGGCATGGAATGGCATGGAATGGCATGGCCCGGCATGGCACGGCATGGCACGGCATGGCACCGGCATGGCACGGCATGGCACCGGCATGGCACGGCATGGCACCGGCATGGCATGGCATGGCACCGGCATGGCACGGCATGGCACCGGCATGGCACGGCATGGCACCGGCATGGCACGGCATTGAATGGCATGGAATGGCATGGAATGGCATGGAATGGCATGGAATGGCATGGAATGGCATGGAATGGCATGGAATGGCATGGAATGGCATGGAATGGCATGGAATGGCATGGAATGGCATGGAATGGCATGGAATGGCATGGAATGGCATGGAATGGCATGGCACCGGCATGGCACGGCATGGCACCGGCATGGCACGGCATGGCACCGGCATGGCACGGCATGGCACCGGCATGGCACGGCATGGCACCGGCATGGCACGGCATGGCACCGGCATGGCACGGCATGGCACCGGCATGGCACGGCATGGCACCGGCATGGCACGGCATGGCACCGGCATGGCACGGCATGGCACCGGCATGGCACGGCATGGCACCGGCATGGCACGGCATGGCACCGGCATGGCACGGCATGGCACCGGCATGGCACGGCATGGCACCGGCATGGCACGGCATGGCACCGGCATGGCACGGCATGGCACCGGCATGGCACGGCATGGCACCGGCATGGCACGGCATGGCACCGGCATGGCACGGCATGGCACCGGCATGGCACGGCATGGCACCGGCATGGCACGGCATGGCACCGGCATGGCACGGCATGGCACCGGCATGGCACGGCATGGCACCGGCATGGCACGGCATGGCACCGGCATGGCACGGCATGGCACCGGCATGGCACGGCATGGCACGGCATGGCACCGGCATGGCACGGCATGGCACCGGCATGGCACGGCATGGCACCGGCATGGCACGGCATGGCACCGGCATGGCACGGCATGGCACGGCATGGCACGGCATGGCACGGCATGGCACGGCATGGCACGGCATGGCACGGCATGGCACGGCATGGCACGGCATGGCACGGCATGGCACGGCATGGCACGGCATGGCACGGCATGGCACGGCATGGCACGGCATGGCACGGCATGGAATGGCATGGAATGGCATGGAATGGCATGGAATGGCATGGAATGGCATGGAATGGCATGGAATGGCATGGAATGGCATGGAATGGCATGGAATGGCATGGAATGGCATGGAATGGCATGAAATGGCATGGAATGGCATGGAATGGCATGGAATGGCATGGAATGGCATGGAATGGCATGGAATGGCATGGAATGGCATGGAATGGCATGGAATGGCATGGAATGGCATGGAATGGCATGGAATGGCATGGAATGGCATGGAATGGCATGGAATGGCATGGAATGGCATGGAATGGCATGAAATGGCATGGAATGGCATGGCACCGCTTGGAATGGCATGGCACCGCATGGAATGGGATGGAATGGCATGGAATGGCATGGAATGGCATGGAATGGCATGGCACCGCATGGAATGGCATGGCACCGCATGGAATGGCATGGCACCGCATGGAATGGCATGGCACCGCATGGAATGGCATGGCACCGCATGGCACGGCATGGAATGGCATGGCACCGCATGGAATGGCATGGCACCGCATGGCACGGCATGGAATGGCATGGCACCGGCATGGCACGGCATGGCACCGCATGGCACCGGCATGGCACGGCATGGCACCGCATGGCACGGCATGGAATGGCATGGCACCGGCATGGCACCGGCATGGCATGGCATGGCACGGCATGGCACCGGCATGGCACGGCATGGCACCGGCATGGCACGGCATGGCACCGGCATGGCACGGCATGGCACCGCATTGAGTGGCATGGAATGGCATGGAATGGCATGGAATGGCATGGACTGGGATGGACTGGCATGGAATGGCATGGAATGGCATGGAATGGCATGGAATGGCATGGAATGGCATGGAATGGCATGGAATGGCATGGAATGGCATGGAATGGCATGGAATGGCATGGAATGGCATGGAATGGCATGGAATGGCATGGAATGGCATGGAATGGCATGGAATGGCATGGAATGGCATGGAATGGCATGGAATGGCATGGAATGGCATGGCACCGCATGGCACGGCATGGCACGGCATGGCACGGCATGGCACCGGCATGGCACGGCATGGCACCGGCATGGCACGGCATGGCACCGGCATGGCACGGCATGGCACGGCATGGCACCGGCATGGCACGGCATGGCACCGGCATGGCACGGCATGGCACGGCATGGCACGGCATGGCACGGCATGGCACCGGCATGGCACGGCATGGCACCGGCATGGCACGGCATGGCACCGGCATGGCACGGCATGGCACGGCATGGCACGGCATGGCACCGGCATGGCACGGCATGGCACGGCATGGAATGGCATGGAATGGCATGGAATGGCATGGAATGGCATGGAATGGCATGAAATGGCATGGAATGGCATGGCACCGCATGGAATGGCATGGCACCGCATGGAATGGCATGGCACCGCATGGAATGGCATGGCACCGCATGGCACGGCATGGAATGGCATGGCACCGCATGGAATGGCATGGCACCGCATGGCACGGCATGGAATGGCATGGCACCGGCATGGCACGGCATGGCACCGCATGGCACCGGCATGGCACGGCATGGCACCGCATGGCACGGCATGGAATGGCATGGCACCGGCATGGCACCGGCATGGCATGGCATGGCACGGCATGGCACCGGCATGGCACGGCATGGCACCGGCATGGCACGGCATGGCACCGGCATGGCACGGCATGGCACCGCATTGAGTGGCATGGAATGGCATGGAATGGCATGGAATGGCATGGACTGGGATGGACTGGCATGGAATGGCATGGAATGGCATGGAATGGCATGGAATGGCATGGAATGGCATGGAATGGCATGGAATGGCATGGAATGGCATGGAATGGCATGGAATGGCATGGAATGGCATGGAATGGCATGGAATGGCATGGAATGGCATGGAATGGCATGGAATGGCATGGAATGGCATGGAATGGCATGGAATGGCATGGAATGGCATGGAATGGCATGGCACCGCATGGCACGGCATGGCACGGCATGGCACGGCATGGCACCGGCATGGCACGGCATGGCACCGGCATGGCACGGCATGGCACCGGCATGGCACGGCATGGCACGGCATGGCACCGGCATGGCACGGCATGGCACCGGCATGGCACGGCATGGCACGGCATGGCACGGCATGGCACGGCATGGCACCGGCATGGCACGGCATGGCACCGGCATGGCACGGCATGGCACCGGCATGGCACGGCATGGCACGGCATGGCACGGCATGGCACCGGCATGGCACGGCATGGCACGGCATGGAATGGCATGGAATGGCATGGAATGGCATGGAATGGCATGGAATGGCATGAAATGGCATGGAATGGCATGGCACCGGCATGGCACGGCATGGCACCGGCATGGCACGGCATGGCACCGGCATGGCACGGCATGGCACCGGCATGGCACGGCATGGCACCGGCATGGCACGGCATGGCACCGGCATGGCACGGCATGGCACCGGCATGGCACGGCATGGCACCGGCATGGCACGGCATGGCACCGGCATGGCACGGCATGGCACCGGCATGGCACGGCATGGCACCGGCATGGCACGGCATGGCACCGGCATGGCACGGCATGGCACCGGCATGGCACGGCATGGCACCGGCATGGCACGGCATGGCACCGGCATGGCACGGCATGGCACCGGCATGGCACGGCATGGCACCGGCATGGCACGGCATGGCACCGGCATGGCACGGCATGGCACCGGCATGGCACGGCCTGGCACCGGCATGGCACGGCCTGGCACCGGCATGGCACGGCATGGAATGGCATGGAATGGCATGGAATGGCATGGAATGGCATGGAATGGCATGGAATGGCATGGAATGGCATGGAATGGCATGGAATGGCATGGAATGGCATGGAATGGCATGGAATGGCATGGAATGGCATGGAATGGCATGGAATGGCATGGAATGGCATGGAATGGCATGGAATGGCATGGAATGGCATGGCACCGGCATGGCACGGCATGGCACCGGCATGGCACGGCATGGCACCGGCATGGCACGGCATGGCACCGGCATGGCACGGCATGGCACCGGCATGGCACGGCATGGCACCGGCATGGCACGGCATGGCACCGGCATGGCACGGCATGGCACCGGCATGGCACGGCATGGCACCGGCATGGCACGGCATGGCACCGGCATGGCACGGCATGGCACCGGCATGGCACGGCATGGCACCGGCATGGCACGGCATGGCACCGGCATGGCACGGCATGGCACCGGCATGGCACGGCATGGCACCGGCATGGCACGGCATGGCACCGGCATGGCACGGCATGGCACCGGCATGGCACGGCATGGCACCGGCATGGCACGGCATGGCACCGGCATGGCACGGCATGGCACCGGCATGGCACGGCATGGCACCGGCATGGCACGGCATGGCACCGGCATGGCACGGCATGGCACCGGCATGGCACGGCATGGCACCGGCATGGCACGGCATGGCACCGGCATGGCACGGCATGGCACCGGCATGGCACGGCATGGCACCGGCATGGCACGGCATGGCACCGGCATGGCACGGCATGGCACCGGCATGGCACGGCATGGCACCGGCATGGCACGGCATGGCACCGGCATGGCACGGCATGGCACCGGCATGGCACGGCATGGCACCGGCATGGCACCGGCATGGCACGGCATGGCACCGGCATGGCACGGCATGGCACGGCATGGCACCGGCATGGCACGGCATGGCACCGGCATGGCACGGCATGGCACCGGCATGGCACGGCATGGCACCGGCATGGCACGGCATGGCACCGGCATGGCACGGCATGGCACCGGCATGGCACGGCATGGCACCGGCATGGCACGGCATGGCACGGCATGGCACCGGCATGGCACGGCATGGCACCGGCATGGCACGGCATGGCACCGGCATGGCACGGCATGGCACCGGCATGGCACCGGCATGGCACGGCATGGCACCGGCATGGCACGGCATGGCACCGGCATGGCACGGCATGGCACCGGCATGGCACGGCATGGCACCGGCATGGCACGGCATGGCACCGGCATGGCACGGCATGGCACCGGCATGGCACGGCATGGCACCGGCATGGCACGGCATGGCACCGGCATGGCACCGGCATGGCACGGCATGGCACCGGCATGGCACGGCATGGCACCGGCATGGCACGGCATGGCACGGCATGGCACGGCATGGCACCGGCATGGCACGGCATGGCACCGGCATGGCACGGCATGGCACCGGCATGGCACGGCATGGCACGGCATGGCACCGGCATGGCACGGCATGGCACCGGCATGGCACGGCATGGCACCGGCATGGCACGGCATGGCACCGGCATGGCACGGCATGGCACCGGCATGGCACGGCATGGCACCGGCATGGCACGGCATGGCACCGGCATGGCACGGCATGGCACCGGCATGGCACGGCATGGCACTGGCATGGCACGGCATGGCACGGCATGGCACTGGCATGGCACGGCATGGCACCGGCATGGCACGGCATGGCACCGGCATGGCACGGCATGGCACCGGCATGGCACGGCATGGCACCGGCATGGCACGGCATGGCACGGCATTGAATGGCATGGAATGGCATGGAATGGCATGGAATGGCATGGAATGGCATGGAATGGCATGGAATGGCATGGAATGACATGGAATGGCATGGAATGGCATGGAATGGCATGGAATGGCATGGAATGGCATGGCACCGCATGGCACGGCATGGCACGGCATGGCACGGCATGGCACGGCATGGCACGGCATGGCACGGCATGGCACGGCATGGCACGGCATGGCACGGCATGGCACGGCATGGCACGGCATGGCACCGGCATGGCACGGCATGGCACCGGCATGGCACGGCATGGCACCGGCATGGCACCGGCATGGCACGGCATGGCACCGGCATGGCACGGCATGGCACCGGCATGGCACCGGCATGGCACCGGCATGGCACCGGCATGGCACCGGCATGGCACCGGCATGGAATGGCATGGAATGGCATGGAATGGCATGGAATGGCATGGAATGGCATGGAATGGCATGGAATGGCATGGAATGGCATGGAATGGCATGGAATGGCATGGAATGGCATGGAATGGCATGGAATGGCATGGAATGGCATGGAATGGCATGGAATGGCATGGAATGGCATGGAATGGCATGGAATGGCATGGAATGGCATGGAATGGCATGGAATGGCATGGAATGGCATGGAATGGCATGGAATGGCATGGCACCGGCATGGCACGGCATGGCACGGCATGGCACCGGCATGGCACCGGCATGGCACGGCATGGCACCGGCATGGCACGGCATGGCACGGCATGGCACCTGCATGGCACGGCATGGCACCGGCATGGCACGGCATGGCACGGCATGGCACCGGCATGGCACGGCATGGCACCGGCATGGCACGGCATGGCACCGGCATGGCACGGCATGGCACCGGCATGGCACGGCATGGCACCGGCATGGCACGGCATGGCACCGGCATGGCACGGCATGGCACCGCCATGGCACCGGCATGGCACGGCATGGCACCGGCATGGCACGGCATGGCACGGCATTGAATGGCATGGAATGGCATGGCACCGCATGGCACGGCATGGCATGGCACGGCATGGCACGGCATGGCACGACATGGCACCGGCATGGCACGGCATGGCACCAGCATGGCACGGCATGGCACCGGCATGGCACCGGCATGGCACGGCATGGCACCGGCATGGCACGGCATAGCACGGCATGGCACCGGCATGGCACGGCATGGCACCGGCATGGCACGGCATGGCACCGGCATGGCACGGCATGGCACCGGCATGGCACGGCATGGCACGGCATGGCACGGCATGGCACGGCATGGCACGGCATGGCACGGCATGGCACGGCATGGCACGGCATGGCACGGCATTGAATGGCATGGAATGGCATGGAATGGCATGGAATGGCATGGAATGGCATGGACTGGGATGGACTGGCATGGAATGGCATGGAATGGCATGGAATGGCATGGAATGGCATGGAATGGCATGGAATGGCATGGAATGGCATGGAATGGCATGGAATGGCATGGAATGGCATGGAATGGCATGGAATGGCATGGAATGGCATGGAATGGCATGGAATGGCATGGCACGGCATGGCACCGCATGGCACGGCATGGCACGGCATGGCACGGCATGGCACCGGCATGGCACGGCATGGCACCGGCATGGCACGGCATGGCACCGGCATGGCACGGCATGGCACCGGCATGGCACGGCATGGCACGGCATGGCACGGCATGGCACCGGCATGGCACGGCATGGCACCGGCATGGCACGGCATGGCACCGGCATGGCACGGCATGGCACGGCAGGGCACCGGCATGGCACGGCATGGCACCGGCATGGCACGGCATGGCACCGGCATGGCACGGCATGGCACGGCATGGCACGGCATGGCACCGGCATGGCACGGCATGGCACGGCATGGAATGGCATGGAATGGCATGGAATGGCATGGAATGGCATGGCACCGGCATGGCACGGCATGGCACCGGCATGGCACGGCATGGCACCGGCATGGCACGGCATGGCACCGGCATGGCACGGCATGGCACCGGCATGGCACGGCATGGCACCGGCATGGCACGGCATGGCACCGGCATGGCACGGCATGGCACGGCATGGCACCGGCATGGCACGGCATGGCACCGGCATGGCACGGCATGGCACCGGCATGGCACGGCATGGCACCGGCATGGAACGGCATGGCACCGGCATGGCACGGCATGGCACCGGCATGGCACGGCATGGCACCGGCATGGCACGGCATGGCACCGGCATGGCACGGCATGGCACCGGCATGGCACGGCATGGCACCGGCATGGCACGGCATGGCACCGGCATGGCACGGCATGGCACCGGCATGGCACCGCATGGCACCGGCATGGGACGGCATGGCACCGGCATGGCACGGCATGGCACCGGCATGGCACGGCATGGCACGGCATGGAATGGCATGGAATGGCATGGAATGGCATGGAATGGCATGGAATGGCATGGAATGGCATGGAATGGCATGGAATGGCATGGAATGGCATGGAATGGCATGGAATGGCATGGAATGGCATGGAATGGCATGGAATGGCATGGAATGGCATGGAATGGCATGGAATGGCATGGAATGGCATGGAATGGCATGGAATGGCATGGAATGGCATGGAATGGCATGGAATGGCATGGAATGGCATGGAATGGCATGGAATGGCATGGAATGGCATGGAATGGCATGGAATGGCATGGCACCGGCATGGCACGGCATGGCACCGGCATGGCACGGCATGGCACCGGCATGGCACGGCATGGCACCGGCATGGCACGGCATGGCACCGGCATGGCACGGCATGGCACCGGCATGGCACCGGCATGGCACGGCATGGCACCGGCATGGCACGGCATGGCACCGGCATGGCACGGCATGGCACCGGCATGGCACGGCATGGCACCGGCATGGCACGGCATGGCACCGGCATGGCACGGCATGGCACCGGCATGGCACGGCATGGCACCGGCATGGCACGGCATGGCACCGGCATGGCACGGCATGGCACCGGCATGGCACGGCATGGCACCGGCATGGCACGGCATGGCACCGGCATGGCACCGGCATGGCACGGCATGGCACCGGCATGGCACGGCATGGCACCGGCATGGCACCGGCATGGCACGGCATGGCACCGGCATGGCACGGCATGGCACCGGCATGGCACGGCATGGCACCGGCATGGCACGGCATGGCACCGGCATGGCACGGCATGGCACGGCATTGAATGGCATGGAATGGCATGGAATGGCATGGAATGGCATGGAATGGCATGGAATGGCATGGAATGGCATGGAATGACATGGAATGACATGGAATGGCATGGAATGGCATGGAATGGCATGGAATGGCATGGCACCGCATGGCACGGCATGGCACGGCATGGCACGGCATGGCACGGCATGGCACGGCATGGCACGGCATGGCACGGCATGGCACGGCATGGCACGGCATGGCACGGCATGGCACGGCATGGCACCGGCATGGCACCGGCATGGCACCGGCATGGCACGGCATGGCACCGGCATGGCACGGCATGGCACGGCATGGCACCTGCATGGCACGGCATGGCACCGGCATGGCACGGCATGGCACGGCATGGCACCGGCATGGCACGGCATGGCACCGGCATGGCACGGCATGGCACCGGCATGGCACGGCATGGCACCGGCATGGCACGGCATGGCACCGGCATGGCACGGCATGGCACCGGCATGGCACGGCATGGCACCGGCATGGCACCGGCATGGCACGGCATGGCACCGGCATGGCACGGCATGGCACCGGCATGGCACGGCATGGCACGGCATTGAATGGCATGGAATGGCATGGCACCGCATGGCACGGCATGGCATGGCACGGCATGGCACGGCATGGCACGGCATGGCACGACATGGCACCGGCATGGCACGGCATGGCACCAGCATGGCACGGCATGGCACCGGCATGGCACCGGCATGGCACGGCATGGCACCGGCATGGCACGGCATAGCACGGCATGGCACCGGCATGGCACGGCATGGCACCGGCATGGCACGGCATGGCACCGGCATGGCACGGCATGGCACGGCATGGCACGGCATGGCACGGCATGGCACGGCATGGCACGGCATGGCACGGCATGGCACGGCATTGAATGGCATGGAATGGCATGGAATGGCATGGACTGGGATGGACTGGCATGGAATGGCATGGAATGGCATGGAATGGCATGGAATGGCATGGAATGGCATGGAATGGCATGGAATGGCATGGAATGGCATGGAATGGCATGGAATGGCATGGAATGGCATGGAATGGCATGGAATGGCATGGAATGGCATGGAATGGCATGGAATGGCATGGAATGGCATGGAATGGCATGGAATGGCATGGAATGGCATGGAATGGCATGGAATGGCATGGAATGGCATGGCACGGCATGGCACCGCATGGCACGGCATGGCACGGCATGGCACGGCATGGCACCGGCATGGCACGGCATGGCACCGGCATGGCACGGCATGGCACCGGCATGGCACGGCATGGCACCGGCATGGCACGGCATGGCACGGCATGGCACGGCATGGCACGGCATGGCACCGGCATGGCACGGCATGGCACCGGCATGGCACGGCATGGCACCGGCATGGCACGGCATGGCACCGGCATGGAATGGCATGGAATGGCATGGAATGGCATGGAATGGCATGGAATGGCATGGAATGGCATGGAATGGCATGGAATGGCATGGAATGGCATGGAATGGCATGGAATGGCATGGAATGGCATGGAATGGCATGGAATGGCATGGAATGGCATGGAATGGCATGGAATGGCATGGAATGGCATGGAATGGCATGGCACCGGCATGGCACGGCATGGCACGGCATGGCACCGGCATGGCACCGGCATGGCACGGCATGGCACCGGCATGGCACGGCATGGCACGGCATGGCACCTGCATGGCACGGCATGGCACCGGCATGGCACGGCATGGCACGGCATGGCACCGGCATGGCACGGCATGGCACCGGCATGGCACGGCATGGCACCGGCATGGCACGGCATGGCACCGGCATGGCACGGCATGGCACCGGCATGGCACGGCATGGCACCGGCATGGCACGGCATGGCACGGCATTGAATGGCATGGAATGGCATGGCACCGCATGGCACGGCATGGCATGGCACGGCATGGCACGGCATGGCACGGCATGGCACGACATGGCACCGGCATGGCACGGCATGGCACCAGCATGGCACGGCATGGCACCGGCATGGCACCGGCATGGCACGGCATGGCACCGGCATGGCACGGCATAGCACGGCATGGCACCGGCATGGCACGGCATGGCACCGGCATGGCACGGCATGGCACCGGCATGGCACGGCATGGCACGGCATGGCACGGCATGGCACGGCATGGCACGGCATGGCACGGCATGGCACGGCATGGCACGGCATTGAATGGCATGGAATGGCATGGAATGGCATGGACTGGGATGGACTGGCATGGAATGGCATGGAATGGCATGGAATGGCATGGAATGGCATGGAATGGCATGGAATGGCATGGAATGGCATGGAATGGCATGGAATGGCATGGAATGGCATGGAATGGCATGGAATGGCATGGAATGGCATGGAATGGCATGGAATGGCATGGAATGGCATGGCACGGCATGGCACCGCATGGCACGGCATGGCACGGCATGGCACGGCATGGCACCGGCATGGCACGGCATGGCACCGGCATGGCACGGCATGGCACCGGCATGGCACGGCATGGCACCGGCATGGCACGGCATGGCACGGCATGGCACGGCATGGCACCGGCATGGCACGGCATGGCACCGGCATGGCACGGCATGGCACCGGCATGGCACGGCATGGCACGGCAGGGCACCGGCATGGCACGGCATGGCACCGGCATGGCACGGCATGGCACCGGCATGGCACGGCATGGCACGGCATGGCACGGCATGGCACCGGCATGGCACGGCATGGCACGGCATGGAATGGCATGGAATGGCATGGAATGGCATGGAATGGCATGGCACCGGCATGGCACGGCATGGCACCGGCATGGCACGGCATGGCACCGGCATGGCACGGCATGGCACCGGCATGGCACGGCATGGCACCGGCATGGCACGGCATGGCACCGGCATGGCACGGCATGGCACCGGCATGGCACGGCATGGCACCGGCATGGCACGGCATGGCACGGCATGGCACCGGCATGGCACGGCATGGCACCGGCATGGCACGGCATGGCACCGGCATGGCACGGCATGGCACCGGCATGGAACGGCATGGCACCGGCATGGCACGGCATGGCACCGGCATGGCACGGCATGGCACCGGCATGGCACGGCATGGCACCGGCATGGCACCGGCATGGCACGGCATGGCACCGGCATGGCACGGCATGGAATGGCATGGCACGGCATGGAATGGCATGGCACGGCATGGAATGGCATGGAATGGCATGGAATGGCATGGAATGGCATGGAATGGCATGGAATGGCATGGAATGGCATGGAATGGCATGGAATGGCATGGAATGGCATGGAATGGCATGGAATGGCATGGAATGGCATGGAATGGCATGGAATGGCATGGAATGGCATGGAATGGCATGGAATGGCATGGAATGGCATGGAATGGCATGGAATGGCATGGAATGGCATGGAATGGCATGGAATGGCATGGAATGGCATGGAATGGCATGGCACCGGCATGGCACGGCATGGCACGGCATGGCACCGGCATGGCACCGGCATGGCACGGCATGGCACGGCATGGCACCGGCATGGCACGGCATGGCACGGCATGGCACCTGCATGGCACGGCATGGCACCGGCATGGCACGGCATGGCACGGCATGGCACCGGCATGGCACGGCATGGCACCGGCATGGCACGGCATGGCACCGGCATGGCACGGCATGGCACCGGCATGGCACCGGCATGGCACGGCATGGCACCGGCATGGCACGGCATGGCACCGGCATGGCACGGCATGGCACGGCATTGAATGGCATGGAATGGCATGGCACCGCATGGCACGGCATGGCATGGCACGGCATTGAATGGCATGGAATGGCATGGCACCGCATGGCACGGCATGGCATGGCACGGCATGGCACGGCATGGCACGGCATGGCACGACATGGCACCGGCATGGCACGGCATGGCACCAGCATGGCACGGCATGGCACCGGCATG
>CAXARG010000128.1:62500-67716 GCA_963971235.1 Cryptus armator | reverse complement strand
TCCATGCCATTCCATGCCATTCCATGCCATTCCATGCCATTCCATGCCATTCCATGCCATTCCATGCCATTCCATGCCATTCCATGCCATTCCATGCCATTCCATGCCATTCCATGCCATTCCATGCCATTCCATGCCATTCCATGCCATTCCATGCCATTCCATGCCATTCCATGCCATTCCATGCCATTCCATGCCATTCCATGCCATTCCATGCCATTCAATGCCGTGCCATGCCGTGCCATGCCGTGCCATGCCGGTGCCATGCCGTGCCATGCCGGTGCCATGCCGTGCCATGCCGGTGCCATGCCGTGCCATGCCGGTGCCATGCCGTGCCATGCCGTGCCATGCCGGTGCCATGCCGTGCCATGCCGTGCCATGCCGGTGCCATGCCGTGCATGCCGTGCCATGCCGGTGCCATGCCGGTGCCATGCCGTGCCATGCCGTGCCATGCCGGTGCCATGCCGTGCCATGCCGGTGCCATGCCGTGCCATGCCGGTGCCATGCCGTGCCATGCCGGTGCCATGCCGGTGCCATGCCGTGCCATGCCGGTGCCATGCCGTGCCATGCCGGTGCCATGCCGTGCCATGCCGGTGCCATGCCGTGCCATGCCGGTGCCATGCCGTGCAATGCCGGTGCTATGCCGGTGCCATGCCGTGCCATGCCGGTGCCATGCCGTGCCATGCCGTGCCATGCCGGTGCCATGCCGTGCCATGCCGTGCCATGCCGTGCCATGCCGGTGCCATGCCGTGCCATGCCGGTGCCATGCCGTGCCATGCCGGTGCCATGCCGTGCCATGCCGTGCCATGCCGGTGCCATGCCGTGCCATGCCGTGCCATGCCGTGCCATGCCGGTGCCATGCCGTGCCATGCCGGTGCCATGCCGGTGCCATGCCATTCCATGCCATTCCATGCCATTCCATGCCATTCCATGCCATTCCATGCCATTCCATGCCATTCCTGCCATTCCATGCCATTCCATGCCATTCCATGCCATTCCATGCCATTCCATGCCATTCCATGCCATTCCATGCCATTCAATGCCATTCCATGCCATTCAATGCCGTGCCATGCCGTGCCATGCGGTGCCATGCCGGTGCCATGCCGTGCCATGCCGTGCCATGCCGTGCCATGCCGGTGCCATGCCGTGCCATGCCGGTGCCATGCCGTGCCATGCCGTGCCATGCCGGTGCCATGCCGTGCCATGCCGTGCATGCCGGTGCCATGCCGTGCCATGCCGGTGCCATGCCGTGCCATGCCGTGCCATGCCGGTGCCATGCCGTGCCATGCCGGTGCCATGCCGTGCCATGCCATTCCATGCCATTCCATGCCATTCCATGCCATTCCATGCCACTCAATGCGGTGCCATGCCGTGCCATGCCGGTGCCATGCCGTGCCATGCCGTTGCCATGCCGTGCCATGCCGTGCCATGCCGTGCCATGCCGTGCCATGCCGGTGCCATGCCGGTGCCATGCCGGTGCCATGCCATTCCATGTCATTCCATGCCATTCCATGCCATTCCATGCCGTGCCATGCCGGTGCCATGCCGTGCCATGCCGCGTGCCATGCCGGTGCCATGCCGGTGCCATGCCATTCCATGCCATTCCATGCCATTCCATGCCATTCCATGCCATTCCATGCCATTCCATGTCATTCCATGCCATTCCATGCCATTCCATGCCATTCCATGTCATTCCATGCCATTCCATGCCATTCCATGCCGTTCCATGCCGTGCCATGCCGTGCCATGCCGTGCCATGCCGTGCCATGCCGTGCCATGCCGTGCCATGCCGGTGCCATGCCGTGCCATGCCGGTTGCCATGCCGTGCCATGCCGTGCCATGCCGGTGCCATGCCGTGCCATGCCGTGCCATGCCGTGCCATGCCGGTGCCATGCCGTGCCATGCCGTGCCATGCCGGTGCCATGCCGTGCCATGCCGGTGCCATGCCGTGCCATGCCGTGCCATACCGGTGCCATGCCGTGCCATGCCGTGCCATGCCGGTGCCATGCCGTGCCATGCCGTGCCATGCCGGTGCCATGCCGTGCCATGCCGGTGCCATGCCGTGCCATGCCGGTGCCATGCCGTGCCATGCCGTTGCCATGCCGTGCCATGCCGTGCCATGCCGTGCCATGCCGTGCCATGCCGTGCCATGCCGGTGCCATGCCATTCCATGTCATTCCATGCCATTCCATGCCATTCCATGCCGTGCCATGCCGGTGCCATGCCGTGCCATGCCGTGCCATGCCGGTGCCATGCCGGTGCCATGCCATTCCATGCCATTCCATGCATTCCATGCCATTCCATGCCATTCCATGCCATTCCATGCCATTCCATGCCATTCCATGCCATTCCATGCCATTCCATGCCATTCCATGCCATTCCATGTCATTCCATGCCATTCCATGCCATTCCATGCCATTCCATGTCATTCCATGCCATTCCATGCCATTCCATGCCGTGCCATGCCGTGCCATGCCGTGCCATGCCGTGCCATGCCGTGCCATGCCGTGCCATGCCGTGCCATGCCGTGCCATGCCGTGCCATGCCGTGCCATGCCGTGCCATGCCGTGCCATGCCGTGCCATGCCGTGCCATGCCGTGCCATGCCGTGCCATGCCGTGCCATGCCGTGCCATGCCGTGCCATGCCGTGCCATGCCGGTGCCATGCCGTGCCATGCCGTGCCATGCCGGTGCCATGCCGTGCCATGCCGTGCCATGCCACTCAATGCGGTGCCATGCCGTGCCATGCCGGTGCCATGCCGTGCCATGCCGGTGCCATGCCGTGCCATGCCGGTGCCATGCCGTGCCATGCCGGTGCCATGCCGTGCCATGCCGTGCCATGCCGGTGCCATGCCGGTGCCATGCCATTCCATGCCATTCCATGCCATTCCATGCCATTCCATGCCATTCCATGCCATTCCATGCCATTCCATGCCATTCCATGCCATTCCATGCCATTCCATGCCATTCCATGCCATTCCATGCCATTCCATGCCATTCCATGCCATTCCATGCCATTCCATGCCATTCCATGCCATTCCATGCCATTCCATGCCATTCCATGCCATTCCATGCCATTCCATGCCATTCCATGCCATTCCATGCCATTCCATGCCATTCCATGCCATTCCATGCCATTCCATGCCATTCCATGCCATTCCATGCCATTCCATGCCATTCCATGCCATTCCATGCCATTCCATGCCATTCCATGCCATTCCATGCCATTCCATGCCATTCCATGCCATTCCATGCCATTCCATGCCATTCCATGCCATTCCATGCCATTCCATGCCATTCCATGCCATTCCATGCCATTCCATGCCATTCCATGCCATTCCATGCCATTCCATGCCATTCCATGCCATTCCATGCCATTCCATGCCATTCCATGCCATTCCATGCCATTCCATGCCATTCCATGCCATTCCATGCCATTCCATGCCATTCAATGCCGTGCCATGCCGTGCCATGCCGTGCCATGCCGGTGCCATGCCGTGCCATGCCGGTGCCATGCCGTGCCATGCCAGTGCCATGCCGTGCAATGCCGGTGCCATGCCGTGCCATGCGTGCCATGCCGGTGCCATGCCGTGCCATGCCGTGCCATGCCGGTGCCATGCCGTGCCATGCCGTGCCATGCCGGTGCCATGCCGTGCCATGCCGGTGCCATGCCGGTGCCATGCCATTCCATGCCATTCCATGCCATTCCATGCCATTCCATGCCATTCCATGCCATTCCATGCCATTCCATGCCATTCCATGCCATTCCATGCCATTCCATGCCATTCCATGCCATTCCATGCCATTCCATGCCATTCCATGCCATTCCATGCCATTCCATGCCATTCCATGCCATTCAATGCCATTCCATGCCATTCAATGCCGTGCCATGCCGTGCCATGCGGTGCCATGCCATTCCATGCCATTCCATGCCGTGCCATGCGGTGCCATGCCATTCCATGCCATTCCATGCCATTCCATGCCATTCCATGCCATTCCATGCCATTCCATGCCATTCCATGCCATTCCATGCCATTCCATGCCACTCAATGCGGTGCCATGCCGTGCCATGCCGGTGCCATGCCGTGCCATGCCGGTGCCATGCCGTGCCATGCCGTGCCATGCCGTGCCATGCCGGTGCCATGCCGGTGCCATGCCATTCCATGTCATTCCATGCCATTCCATGCATTCCATGCCGTGCCATGCCGGTGCCATGCCGTGCCATGCCGGTGCCATGCCGGTGCCATGCCATTCCATGCCATTCCATGCCATTCCATGCCATTCCATGCCATTCCATGCCATTCCATGCCATTCCATGCCATTCCATGCCATTCCATGCCATTCCATGCCATTCCATGCCATTCCATGCCATTCCATGCCATTCCATGCCATTCCATGCCATTCCATGCCATTCCATGCCATTCCATGCCATTCCATGCCATTCCATGCCATTCCATGCCATTCCATGCCATTCCATGCCATTCCATGCCATTCCATGCCATTCCATGCCATTCCATGCCATTCCATGCCATTCCATGCCATTCCATGCCATTCCATGCCATTCCATGCCATTCCATGCCATTCCATGCCATTCCATGCCATTCCATGCCATTCCATGCCATTCCATGCCATTCCATGCCATTCCATGCCATTCCATGCCATTCCATGCCATTCCATGCCATTCCATGCCATTCCATGGCCATTCCATGCCATTCCATGCCATTCCATGCCATTCCATGCCATTCATGCCATTCCATGCCATTCCATGCCATTCCATGCCATTCCATGCCATTCCATGCCATTCCATGCCATTCCATGCCATTCCATGCCATTCCATGCCATTCCATGCCATTCCATGCCATTCCATGCCATTCCATGCCATTCCATGCCATTCCATGCCATTCCATGCCATTCCATGCCATTCCATGCCATTCCATGCCATTCCATGCCATTCATGCATTCCATGCCATTCCATGCCATTCCATGCCATTCCATGCCATTCCATGCCATTCCATGCCATTCCATGCCATTCCATGCCATTCCATGCCATTCCATGCCATTCCATGCCATTCCATGCCATTCCATGCCATTCCATGCCATTCCATGCCATTCCATGCCATTCCATGCCATTCAATGCCATTCCATGCCATTCATGCCGTGCCATGCCGTGCCATGCGGTGCCATGCCATTCCATGCCATTCCATGCCGTGCCATGCG
>CAXARG010000128.1:0-57500 GCA_963971235.1 Cryptus armator | reverse complement strand
TTCCATGCCATTCCATGCCATTCCATGCCATTCCATGCCATTCCATGCCATTCCATGCCATTCCATGCCATTCCATGCCATTCCATGCCATTCCATGCCATTCCATGCCATTCAATGCCGTGCCATGCCGTGCCATGCCGTGCCATGCCGTGCCATGCCGGTGCCATGCCGTGCCATGCCGGTGCCATGCCGTGCCATGCCGGTGCCATGCCGTGCCATGCCGGTGCCATGCCGTGCCATGCCGGTGCCATGCCGTGCCATGCCGGTGCCATGCCGTGCCATGCCGGTGCCATGCCGTGCCATGCCGTGCCATGCCGGTGCCATGCCGTGCCATGCCGTGCCATGCCGGTGCCATGCCGTGCCATGCCGGTGCCATGCCGTGCCATGCCGGTGCCATGCCGGTGCCATGCCGTGCCATGCCGGTGCCATGCCGTGCCATGCCGGTGCCATGCCGTGCCATGCCGGTGCCATGCCGTGCCATGCCGGTGCCATGCCGGTGCCATGCCGTGCCATGCCGGTGCCATGCCGTGCCATGCCGGTGCCATGCCGTGCCATGCCAGTGCCATGCCGTGCAATGCCGGTGCCATGCCGGTGCCATGCCGTGCCATGCCGGTGCCATGCCGTGCCATGCCGTGCCATGCCGTGCCATGCCGGTGCCATGCCGTGCCATGCCGTGCCATGCCGGTGCCATGCCGTGCCATGCCGGTGCCATGCCGGTGCCATGCCATTCCATGCCATTCCATGCCATTCCATGCCATTCCATGCCATTCCATGCCATTCCATGCCATTCCATGCCATTCCATGCCATTCCATGCCATTCCATGCCATTCCATGCCATTCCATGCCATTCCATGCCATTCCATGCCATTCCATGCCATTCCATGCCATTCCATGCCATTCCATGCCATTCCATGCCATTCCATGCCATTCCATGCCATTCCATGCCATTCCATGCCATTCCATGCCATTCAATGCCATTCCATGCCATTCAATGCCGTGCCATGCCGTGCCATTCCATGCCATTCCATGCCGTGCCATGCGGTGCCATGCCATTCCATGCCATTCCATGCCATTCCATGCCATTCCATGCCATTCCATGCCATTCCATGCCATTCCATGCCATTCCATGCCATTCCATGCCACTCAATGCGGTGCCATGCCGTGCCATGCCGGTGCCATGCCGTGCCATGCCGGTGCCATGCCGTGCCATGCCGGTGCCATGCCGTGCCATGCCGTGCCATGCCGTGCCATGCCGGTGCCATGCCGGTGCCATGCCATTCCATGTCATTCCATGCCATTCCATGCCATTCCATGCCGTGCCATGCCGGTGCCATGCCGTGCCATGCCGGTGCCATGCCGGTGCCATGCCATTCCATGCCATTCCATGCCATTCCATGCCATTCCATGCCATTCCATGCCATTCCATGCCATTCCATGCCATTCCATGCCATTCCATGCCATTCCATGCCATTCCATGCCATTCCATGCCATTCCATGCCATTCCATGCCATTCCATGCCATTCCATGCCATTCCATGCCATTCCATGCCATTCCATGCCATTCCATGCCATTCCATGCCATTCCATGCCATTCCATGCCATTCCATGCCATTCCATGCCATTCCATGCCATTCCATGCCATTCCATGCCATTCCATGCCATTCCATGCCATTCCATGCCATTCCATGCCATTCCATGCCGTGCCATGCCGTGCCATGCCGTGCCATGCCGGTGCCATGCCGTGCCATGCCGGTGCCATGCCGTGCCATGCCGTGCCATGCCGTGCCATGCCGGTGCCATGCCGTGCCATGCCGTGCCATGCCGGTGCCATGCCGTGCCATGCCGTGCCATGCCGGTGCCATGCCGTGCCATGCCGTGCCATGCCGGTGCCATGCCGGTGCCATGCCGGTGCCATGCCGGTGCCATGCCGTGCCATGCCGGTGCCATGCCGTGCCATGCCGGTGCCATGCCGTGCCATGCCGGTGCCATGCCGTGCCATGCCGGTGCCATGCCGTGCCATGCCGGTGCCATGCCGTGCCATGCCGGTGCCATGCCGTGCAATGCCGGTGCCATGCCGGTGCCATGCCGTGCCATGCCGGTGCCATGCCGTGCCATGCCGGTGCCATGCCGTGCCATGCCGGTGCCATGCCGTGCCATGCCGGTGCCATGCCGTGCCATGCCGGTGGCATGCCGGTGCCATGCCGTGCCATGCCGGTGCCATGCCGTGCCATGCCGGTGCCATGCCGTGCCATGCCGTGCCATGCCGGTGCCATGCCGTGCCATGCCGGTGCCATGCCGTGCCATGCCGGTGCCATGCCGTGCCATGCCGGTGCCATGCCGTGCCATGCCGTGCCATGCCGGTGCCATGCCGGTGCCATGCCGTGCCATGCCGGTGCCATGCCGTGCCATGCCGGTGCCATGCCGTGCCATGCCGGTGCCATGCCGTGCCATGCCGGTGCCATGCCGGTGCCATGCCGGTGCCATGCCGTGCCATGCCGGTGCCATGCCGTGCCATGCCGGTGCCATGCCGTGCCATGCCGGTGCCATGCCGTGCCATGCCTGTGCCATGCCGGTGCCATGCCGTGCCATGCCGGTGCCATGCCGTGCCATGCCGGTGCCATGCCGTGCCATGCCGGTGCCATGCCGTGCCATGCCGGTGCCATGCCGTGCCATGCCATTCCATGCCATTCCATGCCATTCCATGCCATTCCATGCCACTCAATGCGGTGCCATGCCGTGCCATGCCGGTGCCATGCCGTGCCATGCCGGTGCCATGCCGTGCCATGCCGTGCCATGCCGTGCCATGCCGGTGCCATGCCGGTGCCATGCCATTCCATGTCATTCCATGCCATTCCATGCCATTCCATGCCGTGCCATGCCGGTGCCATGCCGTGCCATGCCGTGCCATGCCATTCCATGCCATTCCATGCCATTCCATGCCATTCCATGCCATTCCATGCCATTCCATGCCATTCCATGCCATTCCATGCCATTCCATGCCATTCCATGCCATTCCATGCCATTCCATGCCATTCCATGCCATTCCATGCCATTCCATGCCATTCCATGCCATTCCATGCCATTCCATGCCATTCCATGCCATTCCATGCCATTCCATGCCATTCCATGCCATTCCATGCCATTCCATGCCATTCCATGCCATTCCATGCCATTCCATGCCATTCCACGCCATTCCATGCCATTCCATGCCATTCCATGCCATTCCATGCCATTCCATGCCATTCCATGCCATTCCATGCCATTCCATGCCATTCCATGCCATTCCATGCCATTCCATGCCATTCCATGCCATTCCATGCCATTCCATGCCATTCCATGCCATTCCATGCCATTCCATGCCATTCCATGCCATTCCATGCCATTCCATGCCATTCCATGCCATTCCATGCCATTCCATGCCATTCCATGCCATTCCATGCCATTCCATGCCATTCCATGCCATTCCATGCCATTCCATGCCATTCCATGCCATTCCATGCCATTCCATGCCATTCCATGCCATTCCATGCCATTCCATGCCATTCAATGCCATTCCATGCCATTCAATGCCATTCCATGCCATTCAATGCCGTGCCATGCCGTGCCATGCGGTGCCATGCCATTCCATGCCATTCCATGCCGTGCCATGCGGTGCCATGCCATTCCATGCCATTCCATGCCATTCCATGCCATTCCATGCCATTCCATGCCATTCCATGCCATTCCATGCCATTCCATGCCATTCCATGCCATTCCATGCCATTCCATGCCATTCCATGCCATTCCATGCCATTCCATGCCATTCCATGCCATTCCATGCCATTCCATGCCATTCCATGCCATTCCATGCCATTCCATGCCATTCCATGCCATTCCATGCCATTCCATGCCATTCCATGCCATTCCATGCCATTCCATGCCATTCCATGCCATTCCATGCCATTCCATGCCATTCCATGCCGTTCCATGCCGTTCCATGCCATTCCATGCCATTCCATGCCATTCCATGCCGTTCCATGCCATTCCATGCCATTCCATGCCATTCCATGCCATTCCATGCCATTCCATGCCATTCCATGCCATTCCATGCCATTCCATGCCATTCCATGCCATTCCATGCCATTCCATGCCATTCCATGCCATTCCATGCCATTCCATGCCATTCCATGCCATTCCATGCCATTCCATGCCATGCCATGCCATTCCATGCCATTCCATGCCATTCCATGCCATTCCATGCCGTGCCATGCCGTGCCATGCCGTGCCATGCCGGTGCCATGCCGTGCCATGCCGGTGCCATGCCGTGCCATGCCATTCCATGTCATTCCATGCCATTCCATGCCATTCCATGCCATTCCATGCCATTCCATGCCATTCCATGCCATTCCATGCCATTCCATGCCATTCCATGCCATTCCATGCCATTCAATGCCATTCCATGCCATTCAATGCCGTGCCATGCCGTGCCATGCGGTGCCATGCCATTCCATGCCATTCCATGCCGTGCCATGCGGTGCCATGCCATTCCATGCCATTCCATGCCATTCCATGCCATTCCATGCCATTCCATGCCATTCCATGCCATTCCATGCCATTCCATGCCATTCCATGCCATTCCATGCCATTCCATGCCATTCCATGCCATTCCATGCCATTCCATGCCATTCCATGCCATTCCATGCCATTCCATGCCATTCCATGCCATTCCATGCCATTCCATGCCATTCCATGCCATTCCATGCCATTCCATGCCATTCCATGCCATTCCATGCCATTCCATGCCATTCCATGCCATTCCATGCCGTGCCATGCCGGTGCCATGCCGTGCTATGCCGGTGCCATGCCGGTGCCATGCCGGTGCCATGCCGGTGCCATGCCGTGCCATGCCGGTGCCATGCCGTGCCATGCCGTGCCATGCCGGTGCCATGCCGTGCCATGCCGGTGCCATGCCGTGCCATGCCGTGCCATGCCGGTGCCATGCCGGTGCCATGCCGTGCCATGCCGGTGCCATGCCGTGCCATGCCGTGCCATGCCGTGCCATGCCGTGCCATGCCGTGCCATGCCGTGCCATGCCGGTGCCATGCCGTGCCATGCCGTGCCATGCCGGTGCCATGCCGGTGCCATGCCATTCCATGCCATTCCATGCTATTCCATGCCATTCCATGCCATTCCATGCCATTCCATGCCATTCCATGCCATTCCATGCCATTCCATGCCATTCCATGCCATTCCATGCCATTCCATGCCATTCCATGCCATTCCATGCCATTCCATGCCATTCCATGCCATTCCATGCCATTCCATGCCATTCCATGCCATTCCATGCCATTCCATGCCATTCCATGCCATTCCATGCCATTCCATGTCATTCCATGCCATTCCATGCCATTCCATGCCATTCCATGTCATTCCATGCCATTCCATGCCATTCCATGTCATTCCATGCCATTCCATGCCATTCCATGCCGTGCCATGCCGTGCCATGCCGTGCCATGCCGTGCCATGCCGTGCCATGCCGTGCCATGCCGTGCCATGCCGTGCCATGCCGGTGCCATGCCGTGCCATGCCGGTGCCATGCCGTGCCATGCCGTGCCATGCCGGTGCCATGCCGTGCCATGCCGTGCCATGCCACTCAATGCGGTGCCATGCCGTGCCATGCCGGTGCCATGCCGTGCCATGCCGGTGCCATGCCGTGCCATGCCGGTGCCATGCCGTGCCATGCCGTGCCATGCCGGTGCCATGCCGGTGCCATGCCATTCCATGCCATTCCATGCCATTCCATGCCATTCCATGCCATTCCATGCCATTCCATGCCATTCCATGCCATTCCATGCCATTCCATGCCATTCCATGCCATTCCATGCCATTCCATGCCATTCCATGCCATTCCATGCCATTCCATGCCATTCCATGCCATTCCATGCCATTCCATGCCATTCCATGCCATTCCATGCCATTCCATGCCATTCCATGCCATTCCATGCCATTCCATGCCATTCCATGCCATTCCATGCCATTCCATGCCATTCCATGCCATTCCATGCCATTCAATGCCATTCCATGCCATTCAATGCCGTGCCATGCCGTGCCATGCGGTGCCATGCCATTCCATGCCATTCCATGCCGTGCCATGCGGTGCCATGCCATTCCATGCCATTCCATGCCATTCCATGCCATTCCATGCCATTCCATGCCATTCCATGCCATTCCATGCCATTCCATGCCATTCCATGCCATTCCATGCCGTTCCATGCCATTCAATGCCATTCCATGCCATTCAATGCCGTGCCATGCCATTCCATGCCATTCCATGCCGTGCCATGCGGTGCCATGCCATTCCATGCCATTCCATGCCATTCCATGCCATTCCATGCCATTCCATGCCATTCCATGCCATTCCATGCCATTCCATGCCATTCCATGCCATTCCATGCCATTCCATGCCATTCCATGCCATTCCATGCCATTCCATGCCATTCCATGCCATTCCATGCCATTCCATGCCATTCCATGCCATTCCATGCCATTCCATGCCATTCCATGCCATTCCATGCCATTCCATGCCATTCCATGCCATTCCATGCCATTCCATGCCATTCCATGCCATTCCATGCCATTCCATGCCATTCCATGCCATTCCATGCCATTCCATGCCATTCCATGCCATTCCATGCCATTCCATGCCATTCCATGTCATTCCATGCCATTCCATGCCATTCCATGCCATTCCATGTCATTCCATGCCATTCCATGCCATTCCATGTCATTCCATGCCATTCCATGCCATTCCATGCCGTGCCATGCCGTGCCATGCCGTGCCATGCCGTGCCATGCCGTGCCATGCCGTGCCATGCCGTGCCATGCCGGTGCCATGCCGTGCCATGCCGGTGCCATGCCGTGCCATGCCGTGCCATGCCGGTGCCATGCCGTGCCATGCCGTGCCATGCCACTCAATGCGGTGCCATGCCGTGCCATGCCGGTGCCATGCCGTGCCATGCCGGTGCCATGCCGTGCCATGCCGGTGCCATGCCGTGCCATGCCGTGCCATGCCGGTGCCATGCCGGTGCCATGCCATTCCATGCCATTCCATGCCATTCCATGCCATTCCATGCCATTCCATGCCATTCCATGCCATTCCATGCCATTCCATGCCATTCCATGCCATTCCATGCCATTCCATGCCATTCCATGCCATTCCATGCCATTCCATGCCATTCCATGCCATTCCATGCCATTCCATGCCATTCCATGCCATTCCATGCCATTCCATGCCATTCCATGCCATTCCATGCCATTCCATGCCATTCCATGCCATTCCATGCCATTCCATGCCATTCCATGCCATTCAATGCCGTGCCATGCCGTGCCATGCCGTGCCATGCCGTGCCATGCCGGTGCCATGCCGTGCCATGCCGGTGCCATGCCGTGCCATGCCGGTGCCATGCCGTGCCATGCCGGTGCCATGCCGTGCCATGCCGGTGCCATGCCGTGCCATGCCGGTGCCATGCCGTGCCATGCCGGTGCCATGCCGTGCCATGCCGGTGCCATGCCGTGCCATGCCGTGCCATGCCGGTGCCATGCCGTGCCATGCCGTGCCATGCCGGTGCCATGCCGTGCCATGCCGGTGCCATGCCGTGCCATGCCGGTGCCATGCCGTGCCATGCCGGTGCCATGCCGTGCCATGCCGGTGCCATGCCGTGCCATGCCGGTGCCATGCCGTGCCATGCCGGTGCCATGCCGGTGCCATGCCGTGCCATGCCGGTGCCATGCCGTGCCATGCCGGTGCCATGCCGTGCCATGCCAGTGCCATGCCGTGCAATGCCGGTGCCATGCCGGTGCCATGCCGTGCCATGCCGGTGCCATGCCGTGCCATGCCGTGCCATGCCGGTGCCATGCCGTGCCATGCCGTGCCATGCCGGTGCCATGCCGTGCCATGCCGGTGCCATGCCGGTGCCATGCCATTCCATGCCATTCCATGCCATTCCATGCCATTCCATGCCATTCCATGCCATTCCATGCCATTCCATGCCATTCCATGCCATTCCATGCCATTCCATGCCATTCCATGCCATTCCATGCCATTCCATGCCATTCCATGCCATTCCATGCCATTCCATGCCATTCCATGCCATTCCATGCCATTCCATGCCATTCCATGCCATTCCATGCCATTCCATGCCATTCCATGCCATTCCATGCCATTCCATGCCATTCCATGCCATTCCATGCCATTCAATGCCATTCCATGCCATTCAATGCCGTGCCATGCCGTGCCATGCGGTGCCATGCCATTCCATGCCATTCCATGCCGTGCCATGCGGTGCCATGCCATTCCATGCCATTCCATGCCATTCCATGCCATTCCATGCCATTCCATGCCATTCCATGCCATTCCATGCCATTCCATGCCATTCCATGCCATTCCATGCCATTCCATGCCATTCCATGCCATTCCATGCCATTCCATGCCATTCCATGCCATTCCATGCCGTTCCATGCCATTCAATGCCATTCCATGCCATTCAATGCCGTGCCATGCCATTCCATGCCATTCCATGCCGTGCCATGCGGTGCCATGCCATTCCATGCCATTCCATGCCATTCCATGACATTCCATGCCATTCCATGCCATTCCATGCCATTCCATGCCATTCCATGCCATTCCATGCCATTCCATGCCATTCCATGCCATTCCATGCCATTCCATGCCATTCCATGCCATTCCATGCCATTCCATGCCATTCCATGCCATTCCATGCCATTCCATGCCATTCCATGCCATTCCATGCCATTCCATGCCATTCCATGCCATTCCATGCCATTCCATGCCATTCCATGCCATTCCATGCCATTCCATGCCATTCCATGCCATTCCATGCCATTCCATGCCATTCCATGCCATTCCATGCCATTCCATGCCATTCCATGCCATTCCATGCCATTCCATGCCATTCCATGCCATTCCATGCCATTCAATGCCGTGCCATGCCGTGCCATGCCGTGCCATGCCGTGCCATGCCGGTGCCATGCCGTGCCATGCCGTGCCATGCCGTGCCATGCCGTGCCATGCCGTGCCATGCCGTGCCATGCCGGTGCCATGCCGTGCCATGCCAGTGCCATGCCGTGCCATGCCGGTGCCATGCCGTGCCATGCCGGTGCCATGCCGTGCCATGCCGGTGCCATGCCGTGCCATGCCGGTGCCATGCCGTGCCATGCCGGTGCCATGCCGTGCAATGCCGGTGCCATGCCGGTGCCATGCCGTGCAATGCCGGTGCCATGCCGGTGCCATACCGTGCCATGCCGGTGCCATGCCGGTGCCATGCCATTCCATGCCATTCCATGCCATTCCATGCCATTCCATGCCATTCCATGCCATTCCATGCCATTCCATGCCATTCAATGCCGTGCCATGCCGTGCCATGCCGTGCCATGCCGTGCCATGCCGGTGCCATGCCGTGCCATGCCGTGCCATGCCGTGCCATGCCGTGCCATGCCGTGCCATGCCGGTGCCATGCCGTGCCATGCCAGTGCCATGCCGTGCCATGCCGGTGCCATGCCGTGCCATGCCGTGCCATGCCGGTGCCATGCCGTGCCATGCCGGTGCCATGCCGTGCCATGCCGGTGCCATGCCGTGCAATGCCGGTGCCATGCCGGTGCCATGCCGTGCCATGCCGGTGCCATGCCGTGCCATGCCGGTGCCATGCCGTGCCATGCCGGTGCCATGCCGTGCCATGCCGTGCCATGCCGTGCCATGCCGGTGCCATGCCGTGCCATGCCGGTGCCATGCCGTGCCATGCCGGTGCCATGCCGGTGCCATGCCGTGCCATGCCGGTGCCATGCCGTGCCATGCCGGTGCCATGCCGTGCCATGCCGGTGCCATGCCGTGCCATGCCGGTGCCATGCCGGTGCCATGCCGTGCCATGCCGGTGCCATGCCGTGCCATGCCGGTGCCATGCCGTGCCATGCCGGTGCCATGCCGTGCCATGCCGGTGCCATGCCGTGCCATGCCAGTGCCATGCCGTGCAATGCCGGTGCCATGCCGGTGCCATGCCGTGCCATGCCGGTGCCATGCCGTGCCATGCCGTGCCATGCCGGTGCCATGCCGTGCCATGCCGTGCCATGCCGGTGCCATGCCGTGCCATGCCGGTGCCATGCCGGTGCCATGCCATTCCATGCCATTCCATGCCATTCCATGCCATTCCATGCCATTCCATGCCATTCCATGCCATTCCATGCCATTCCATGCCATTCCATGCCATTCCATGCCATTCCATGCCATTCCATGCCATTCCATGCCATTCCATGCCATTCCATGCCATTCCATGCCATTCAATGCCATTCCATGCCATTCAATGCCGTGCCATGCCGTGCCATGCGGTGCCATGCCATTCCATGCCATTCCATGCCGTGCCATGCGGTGCCATGCCATTCCATGCCATTCCATGCCATTCCATGCCATTCCATGCCATTCCATGCCATTCCATGCCATTCCATGCCACTCAATGCGGTGCCATGCCGTGCCATGCCGGTGCCATGCCGTGCCATGCCGGTGCCATGCCGTGCCATGCCGGTGCCATGCCGTGCCATGCCGTGCCATGCCGTGCCATGCCGGTGCCATGCCGGTGCCATGCCATTCCATGTCATTCCATGCCATTCCATGCCATTCCATGCCGTGCCATGCCGGTGCCATGCCGTGCCATGCCGGTGCCATGCCGGTGCCATGCCATTCCATGCCATTCCATGCCATTCCATGCCATTCCATGCCATTCCATGCCATTCCATGCCATTCCATGCCATTCCATGCCATTCCATGCCATTCCATGCCATTCCATGCCATTCCATGCCATTCCATGCCATTCCATGCCATTCCATGCCATTCCATGCCATTCCATGCCATTCCATGCCATTCCATGCCATTCCATGCCATTCCATGCCATTCCATGCCATTCCATGCCATTCCATGCCATTCCATGCCATTCCATGCCATTCCATGCCATTCCATGCCATTCCATGCCATTCCATGCCATTCCATGCCATTCCATGCCGTGCCATGCCGTGCCATGCCGTGCCATGCCGGTGCCATGCCGTGCCATGCCGTGCCATGCCGGTACCATGCCGTGCCATGCCGTGCCATGCCGGTGCCATGCCGTGCCATGCCGTGCCATGCCGGTGCCATGCCGTGCCATGCCGTGCCATGCCGGTGCCATGCCGTGCCATGCCGTGCCATGCCGGTGCCATGCCGGTGCCATGCCGGTGCCATGCCGGTGCCATGCCGTGCCATGCCGGTGCCATGCCGTGCCATGCCGGTGCCATGCCGTGCCATGCCGGTGCCATGCCGTGCCATGCCGGTGCCATGCCGTGCCATGCCGGTGCCATGCCGTGCCATGCCGGTGCCATGCCGTGCCATGCCGTGCCATGCCATTCCATGCCATTCCATGCCATTCCATGCCATTCCATGCCATTCCATGCCACTCAATGCGGTGCCATGCCGTGCCATGCCGGTGCCATGCCGTGCCATGCCGGTGCCATGCCGTGCCATGCCGGTGCCATGCCGTGCCATGCCGTGCCATGCCGTGCCATGCCGGTGCCATGCCGGTGCCATGCCATTCCATGTCATTCCATGCCATTCCATGCCATTCCATGCCATTCCATGCCATTCCATGCCATTCCATGCCATTCCATGCCATTCCATGCCATTCCATGCCATTCCATGCCATTCCATGCCATTCCATGCCATTCCATGCCATTCCATGCCATTCCATGCCATTCCATGCCATTCCATGCCATTCCATGGTATTCCATGCCATTCCATGCCATTCCATGACATTCCATGCCATTCCATGCCATTCCATGCCATTCCATGCCATTCCATGCCATTCCATGCCATTCCATGCCATTCCATGCCATTCCATGCCATTCCATGCCATTCCATGCCATTCCATGCCATTCCATGCCATTCCATGCCATTCCATGCCATTCCATGCCATTCAATGCCGTGCCATGCCGTGCCATGCCGTGCCATGCCGTGCCATGCCGGTGCCATGCCGTGCCATGCCGTGCCATGCCGTGCCATGCCGGTGCCATGCCGTGCCATGCCGGTGCCATGCCGTGCCATGCCGGTGCCATGCCGTGCCATGCCGGTGCCATGCCGTGCCATGCCGGTGCCATGCCGTGCAATGCCGGTGCCATGCCGGTGCCATGCCGTGCCATGCCGGTGCCATGCCGTGCCATGCCGGTGCCATGCCGTGCCATGCCGGTGCCATGCCGGTGCCATGCCGTGCCATGCCGGTGCCATGCCGTGCCATGCCGGTGCCATGCCGTGCCATGCCGGTGCCATGCCGTGCCATGCCAGTGCCATGCCGTGCAATGCCGGTGCCATGCCGGTGCCATGCCGTGCCATGCCGGTGCCATGCCGTGCCATGCCGTGCCATGCCGGTGCCATGCCGTGCCATGCCGTGCCATGCCGGTGCCATGCCGTGCCATGCCGGTGCCATGCCGTGCCATGCCGGTGCCATGCCGGTGCCATGCCATTCCATGCCATTCCATGCCATTCCATGCCATTCCATGCCATTCCATGCCATTCCATGCCATTCCATGCCATTCCATGCCATTCCATGCCATTCCATGCCATTCCATGCCATTCCATGCCATTCCATGCCATTCCATGCCATTCCATGCCATTCCATGCCATTCCATGCCATTCCATGCCATTCAATGCCATTCCATGCCATTCAATGCCGTGCCATGCCGTGCCATGCGGTGCCATGCCATTCCATGCCATTCCATGCCGTGCCATGCGGTGCCATGCCATTCCATGCCATTCCATGCCATTCCATGCCATTCCATGCCATTCCATGCCATTCCATGCCACTCAATGCGGTGCCATGCCGTGCCATGCCGGTGCCATGCCGTGCCATGCCGGTGCCATGCCGTGCCATGCCGGTGCCATGCCGTGCCATGCCGGTGCCATGCCGTGCCATGCCGTGCCATGCCGTGCCATGCCGGTGCCATGCCGGTGCCATGCCATTCCATGTCATTCCATGCCATTCCATGCCATTCCATGCCGTGCCATGCCGGTGCCATGCCGTGCCATGCCGGTGCCATGCCGGTGCCATGCCATTCCATGCCATTCCATGCCATTCCATGCCATTCCATGCCATTCCATGCCATTCCATGCCATTCCATGCCATTCCATGCCATTCCATGCCATTCCATGCCATTCCATGCCATTCCATGCCATTCCATGCCATTCCATGCCATTCCATGCCATTCCATGCCATTCCATGCCATTCCATGCCATTCCATGCCATTCCATGCCATTCCATGCCATTCCATGCCATTCCATGCCATTCCATGCCATTCCATGCCATTCCATGCCATTCCATGCCATTCCATGCCATTCCATGCCATTCCATGCCATTCCATGCCATTCCATGCCATTCCATGCCATTCCATGCCATTCCATGCCATTCCATGCCATTCCATGCCATTCCATGCCATTCCATGCCATTCCATGCCATTCCATGCCATTCCATGCCATTCCATGCCATTCCATGCCATTCCATGCCGTGCCATGCCGTGCCATGCCGTGCCATGCCGGTGCCATGCCGTGCCATGCCGTGCCATGCCGGTGCCATGCCGTGCCATGCCGGTGCCATGCCGTGCCATGCCGTGCCATGCCGGTGCCATGCCGTGCCATGCCGTGCCATGCCGGTGCCATGCCGTGCCATGCCGTGCCATGCCGGTGCCATGCCGGTGCCATGCCGTGCCATGCCGTGCCATGCCGGTGCCATGCCGGTGCCATGCCGGTGCCATGCCGGTGCCATGCCGTGCCATGCCGGTGCCATGCCGTGCCATGCCGGTGCCATGCCGTGCCATGCCGGTGCCATGCCGTGCCATGCCGGTGCCATGCCGTGCCATGCCGGTGCCATGCCGTGCCATGCCGGTGCCATGCCGTGCCATGCCGTGCCATGCCATTCCATGCCATTCCATGCCATTCCATGCCATTCCATGCCATTCCATGCCACTCAATGCGGTGCCATGCCGTGCCATGCCGGTGCCATGCCGTGCCATGCCGGTGCCATGCCGTGCCATGCCGGTGCCATGCCGTGCCATGCCGTGCCATGCCGTGCCATGCCGGTGCCATGCCGTGCCATGCCGGTGCCATGCCGGTGCCATGCCATTCCATGTCATTCCATGCCATTCCATGCCATTCCATGCCATTCCATGCCATTCCATGCCATTCCATGCCATTCCATGCCATTCCATGCCATTCCATGCCATTCCATGCCATTCCATGCCATTCCATGCCATTCCATGCCATTCCATGCCATTCCATGCCATTCCATGCCATTCCATGCCATTCCATGCCATTCCATGCCATTCCATGCCATTCCATGCCATTCAATGCCGTGCCATGCCGTGCCATGCCGTGCCATGCCGGTGCCATGCCGTGCCATGCCGGTGCCATGCCGTGCCATGCCGGTGCCATGCCGTGCCATGCCGTGCCATGCCGGTGCCATGCCGGTGCCATGCCGTGCCATGCGGGTGCCATGCCGTGCCATGCCGGTGCCATGCCGTGCAATGCCGGTGCCATGCCGGTGCCATGCCGTGCCATGCCGGTGCCATGCCGTGCCATGCCGTGCCATGCCGGTGCCATGCCGTGCCATGCCGGTGCCATGCCGTGCCATGCCGGTGCCATGCCGTGCCATGCCGGTGCCATGCCGTGCCATGCCATTCCATGCCATTCCATGCCATTCCATGCCATTCCATGCCACTCAATGCGGTGCCATGCCGTGCCATGCCGGTGCCATGCCGTGCCATGCCGGTGCCATGCCGTGCCATGCCGGTGCCATGCCGTGCCATGCCGGTGCCATGCCGTGCCATGCCGGTGCCATGCCGTGCCATGCCGTGCCATGCCGTGCCATGCCGGTGCCATGCCGGTGCCATGCCATTCCATGTCATTCCATGCCATTCCATGCCATTCCATGCCGTGCCATGCCGGTGCCATGCCGTGCCATGCCGGTGCCATGCCGGTGCCATGCCATTCCATGCCATTCCATGCCATTCCATGTCATTCCATGCCATTCCATGCCATTCCATGCCATTCCATGCCATTCCATGCCATTCCATGCCATTCCATGCCATTCCATGCCATTCCATGCCATTCCATGCCATTCCATGCCATTCCATGCCATTCCATGCCATTCCATGCCATTCCATGCCATTCCATGCCATTCCATGCCAGTCCATGCCATTCCATGCCATTCCATGCCATTCCATGCCATTCCATGCCATTCCATGCCATTCCATGCCATTCCATGCCATTCCATGCCATTCCATGCCATTCCATGCCATTCCATGCCATTCCATGCCGTGCCATGCCGTGCCATGCCGTGCCATGCCGTGCCATGCCGGTGCCATGCCGTGCCATGCCGGTGCCATGCCGTGCCATGCCGTGCCATGCCGTGCCATGCCACTCAATGCGGTGCCATGCCGTGCCATGCCGGTGCCATGCCGTGCCATGCCGGTGCCATGCCGTGCCATGCCGGTGCCATGCCGTGCCATGCCGGTGCCATGCCGTGCCATGCCGTGCCATGCCGGTGCCATGCCGGTGCCATGCCATTCCATGCCATTCCATGCCATTCCATGCCATTCCATGCCATTCCATGCCATTCCATGCCATTCCATGCCATTCCATGCCATTCCATGCCATTCCATGCCATTCCATGCCATTCCATGCCATTCCATGCCATTCCATGCCATTCCATGCCATTCCATGCCATTCCATGCCATTCCATGCCATTCCATGCCATTCCATGCCATTCCATGCCATTCAATGCCATTCCATGCCATTCAATGCCGTGCCATGCCGTGCCATGCGGTGCCATGCCATTCCATGCCATTCCATGCCGTGCCATGCGGTGCCATGCCATTCCATGCCATTCCATGCCATTCCATGCCATTCCATGCCATTCCATGCCATTCCATGCCATTCCATGCCATTCCATGCCATTCCATGCCATTCCATGCCATTCCATGCCATTCCATGCCATTCCATGCCATTCCATGCCATTCCATGCCATTCCATGCCATTCCATGCCATTCCATGCCATTCCATGCCATTCCATGCCATTCCATGCCATTCCATGCCATTCCATGCCATTCCATGCCATTCCATGCCATTCCATGCCATTCCATGCCATTCCATGCCATTCCATGCCATTCCATGCCATTCCATGCCATTCCATGCCATTCCATGCCATTCCATGCCATTCCATGCCATTCCATGCCATTCCATGCCATTCCATGCCATTCCATGCCATTCCATGCCATTCCATGCCATTCCATGCCATTCCATGCCATTCCATGCCATTCCATGCCATTCCATGCCATTCCATGCCATTCCATGCCATTCCATGCCATTCCATGCCATTCCATGCCATTCCATGCCATTCCATGCCATTCCATGCCATTCCATGCCATTCCATGCCATTCCATGCCATTCCATGCCATTCCATGCCATTCCATGCCATTCCATGCCATTCCATGCCATTCCATGCCATTCCATGCCATTCCATGCCATTCCATGCCATTCCATGCCATTCCATGCCATTCCATGCCATTCCATGCCATTCCATGCCATTCCATGCCATTCCATGCCATTCCATGCCATTCCATGCCATTCCATGCCATTCCATGCCATTCCATGCCGTTCCATGCCGTGCCATGCCGTGCCATGCCGTGCCATGCCGTGCCATGCCGTGCCATGCCGGTGCCATGCCGATGCCATGCCGTGCCATGCCGGTGCCATGCCGTGCCATGCCGTGCCATGCCGGTGCCATGCCGGTGCCATGCCGGTGCCATGCCGGTGCCATGCCGGTGCCATGCCGTGCCATGCCGGTGCCATGCCGTGCCATGCCGGTGCCATGCCGTGCCATGCCGGTGCCATGCCGTGCCATGCCGGTGCCATGCCGTGCCATGCCGGTGCCATGCCGTGCCATGCCGGTGCCATGCCGTGCCATGCCGGTGCCATGCCGTGCCATGCCGGTGCCATGCCGTGCCATGCCGGCGCCATGCCGTGCCATGCCGGCGCCATGCCGTGCCATGCCGGTGCCATGCCGTGCCATGCCGGTGCCATGCCGTGCCATGCCGGCGCCATGCCGTGCCATGCCGGTGCCATGCCGTGCCATGCCGTGCCATGCCATTCCATGCCATTCCATGCCATTCCATGCCATTCCATGCCATTCCATGCCATTCCATGCCACTCAATGCGGTGCCATGCCGTGCCATGCCGGTGCCATGCCGTGCCATGCCGGTGCCATGCCGTGCCATGCCGGTGCCATGCCATTCCATGTCATTCCATGCCATTCCATGCCATTCCATGCCGTGCCATGCCGGTGCCATGCCGTGCCATGCCGTGCCATGCCGGTGCCATGCCGGTGCCATGCCATTCCATGCCATTCCATGCCATTCCATGCCATTCCATGCCATTCCATGCCATTCCATGCCATTCCATGCCATTCCATGACATTCCATGCCATTCCATGCCATTCCATGCCATTCCATGCCATTCCATGCCATTCCATGCCATTCCATGCCATTCCATGCCATTCCATGCCATTCCATGCCATTCCATGCCATTCCATGCCATTCCATGCCATTCCATGCCATTCCATGCCATTCCATGCCATTCCATGCCATTCCATGCCATTCCATGCCATTCCATGCCATTCCATGCCATTCCATGCCATTCCATGCCATTCCATGCCGTGCCATGCCGGTGCCATGCCATTCCATGCCATTCCATGCCATTCCATGCCATTCCATGCCATTCCATGCCATTCCATGCCATTCCATGCCATTCCATGCCATTCCATGCCATTCCATGCCATTCCATGCCATTCCATGCCATTCCATGCCATTCCATGCCATTCCATGCCATTCCATGCCATTCCATGCCATTCCATGCCATTCCATGCCATTCAATGCCGTGCCATGCCGTGCCATGCCGTGCCATGCCGGTGCCATGCCGTGCCATGCCGTGCCATGCCGGTGCCATGCCGTGCCATGCCGTGCCATGCCGGTGCCATGCCGTGCCATGCCGGTGCCATGCCGTGCCATGCCGGTGCCATGCCGGTGCCATGCCGTGCCATGCCGTGCCATGCCGGTGCCATGCCGTGCCATGCCGGTGCCATGCCGTGCCATGCCGGTGCCATGCCGTGCCATGCCGGTGCCATGCCGTGCCATGCCGGTGCCATGCCGTGCCATGCCGGTGCCATGCCGTGCCATGCCATTCCATGCCATTCCATGCCATTCCATGCCATTCCATGCCACTCAATGCGGTGCCATGCCGTGCCATGCCGGTGCCATGCCGTGCCATGCCGGTGCCATGCCGTGCCATGCCGGTGCCATGCCGGTGCCATGCCGTGCCATGCCGTGCCATGCCGGTGCCATGCCGGTGCCATGCCATTCCATGCCATTCCATGCCATTCCATGCCATTCCATGCCATTCCATGCCATTCCATGCCATTCCATGCCATTCCATGCCATTCCATGACATTCCATGCCATTCCATGCCATTCCATGCCATTCCATGCCATTCCATGCCATTCCATGCCATTCCATGCCATTCCATGCCATTCCATGCCATTCCATGCCATTCCATGCCATTCCATGCCATTCCATGCCATTCCATGCCATTCCATGCCATTCCATGCCATTCCATGCCATTCCATGCCATTCCATGCCATTCCATGCCGTGCCATGCCGGTGCCATGCCATTCCATGCCATTCCATGCCATTCCATGCCATTCCATGCCATTCCATGCCATTCCATGCCATTCCATGCCATTCCATGCCATTCCATGCCATTCCATGCCATTCCATGCCATTCCATGCCATTCCATGCCATTCCATGCCATTCCATGCCATTCCATGCCATTCCATGCCATTCCATGCCATTCCATGCCATTCCATGCCATTCCATGCCATTCCATGCCATTCCATGCCATTCAATGCCGTGCCATGCCGTGCCATGCCGTGCCATGCCGGTGCCATGCCGTGCCATGCCGGTGCCATGCCGTGCCATGCCGGTGCCATGCCGTGCCATGCCGGTGCCATGCCGTGCCATGCCGTGCCATGCCGTGCCATGCCGGTGCCATGCCGTGCCATGCCGTGCCATGCCGGTGCCATGCCGGTGCCATGCCGTGCCATGCCGGTGCCATGCCGGTGCCATGCCGTGCCATGCCGTGCCATGCCGGTGCCATGCCGTGCCATGCCGGTGCCATGCCGTGCCATGCCGGTGCCATGCCGTGCCATGCCGGTGCCATGCCGGTGCCATGCCGTGCCATGCCGGTGCCATGCCGTGCCATGCCGGTGCCATGCCGTGCCATGCCGGTGCCATGCCGTGCCATGCCGGTGCCATGCCGTGCAATGCCGGTGCTATGCCGGTGCCATGCCGTGCCATGCCGGTGCCATGCCGTGCCATGCCGTGCCATGCCGGTGCCATGCCGTGCCATGCCGTGCCATGCCGTGCCATGCCGGTGCCATGCCGTGCCATGCCGGTGCCATGCCGGTGCCATGCCATTCCATGCCATTCCATGCCATTCCATGCCATTCCATGCCATTCCATGCCATTCCCTGCCATTCCATGCCATTCCATGCCATTCCATGCCATTCCATGCCATTCCATGCCATTCCATGCCATTCAATGCCATTCCATGCCATTCAATGCCGTGCCATGCCGTGCCATGCGGTGCCATGCCGGTGCCATGCCGTGCCATGCCGGTGCCATGCCGTGCCATGCCGTGCCATGCCGGTGCCATGCCGTGCCATGCCGGTGCCATGCCGTGCCATGCCGGTGCCATGCCGTGCCATGCCGTGCCATGCCGGTGCCATGCCGTGCCATGCCGTGCCATGCCGGTGCCATGCCGTGCCATGCCGGTGCCATGCCGTGCCATGCCGTGCCATGCCGGTGCCATGCCGTGCCATGCCGGTGCCATGCCGTGCCATGCCATTCCATGCCATGCCGGTGCCATGCCGGTGCCATGCCGGTGCCATGCCATTCCATGTCATTCCATGCCATTCCATGCCATTCCATGCCGTGCCATGCCGGTGCCATGCCGTGCCATGCCGTGCCATGCCGGTGCCATGCCGGTGCCATGCCGTGCCATGCCGTGCCATGCCGGTGCCATGCCGGTGCCATGCCATTCCATGCCATTCCATGCCATTCCATGCCATTCCATGCCATTCCATGCCATTCCATGCCATTCCATGTCATTCCATGCCATTCCATGCCATTCCATGCCATTCCATGTCATTCCATGCCATTCCATGCCATTCCATGCCGTGCCATGCCGTGCCATGCCGTGCCATGCCGTGCCATGCCGTGCCATGCCGTGCCATGCCGTGCCATGCCGTGCCATGCCGGTGCCATGCCGTGCCATGCCGGTGCCATGCCGTGCCATGCCGTGCCATGCCGGTGCCATGCCGTGCCATGCCGTGCCATGCCGTGCCATGCCGGTGCCATGCCGTGCCATGCCGTGCCATGCCGGTGCCATGCCGTGCCATGCCGGTGCCATGCCGTGCCATGCCGTGCCATACCGGTGCCATGCCGTGCCATGCCGTGCCATGCCGGTGCCATGCCGTGCCATGCCGGTGCCATGCCGTGCCATGCCGTGCCATGCCGGTGCCATGCCGTGCCATGCCGGTGCCATGCCGTGCCATGCCGGTGCCATGCCGTGCCATGCCGTTGCCATGCCGTGCCATGCCGTGCCATGCCGTGCCATGCCGGTGCCATGCCATTCCATGTCATTCCATGCCATTCCATGCCGTGCCATGCCGGTGCCATGCCGTGCCATGCCGTGCCATGCCGGTGCCATGCGGGTGCCATGCCATTCCATGCCATTCCATGCCATTCCATGCCATTCCATGCCATTCCATGCCATTCCATGCCATTCCATGCCATTCCATGCCATTCCATGCCATTCCATGCCATTCCATGCCATTCCATGCCATTCCATGCCATTCCATGCCATTCCATGCCATTCCATGCCATTCCATGCCATTCCATGCCATTCCATGCCATTCCATGCCATTCCATGCCATTCCATGCCATTCCATGCCATTCCATGCCATTCCATGCCATTCCATGCCATTCCATGCCATTCCATGCCGTTCCATGCCGTGCCATGCCGTGCCATGCCGTGCCATGCCGTGCCATGCCGTGCCATGCCGGTGCCATGCCGTGCCATGCCGTGCCATGCCGGTGCCATGCCGTGCCATGCCGTGCCATGCCGTGCCATGCCGGTGCCATGCCGTGCCATGCCGGTGCCATGCCGGTGCCATGCCATTCCATGCCATTCCATGCCATTCCATGCCATTCCATGCCATTCCATGCCATTCCCTGCCATTCCATGCCATTCCATGCCATTCCATGCCATTCCATGCCATTCCATGCCATTCCATGCCATTCAATGCCATTCCATGCCATTCAATGCCGTGCCATGCCGTGCCATGCGGTGCCATGCCGGTGCCATGCCGTGCCATGCCGGTGCCATGCCGTGCCATGCCGTGCCATGCCGGTGCCATGCCGTGCCATGCCGGTGCCATGCCGTGCCATGCCGGTGCCATGCCGTGCCATGCCGTGCCATGCCGGTGCCATGCCGTGCCATGCCGTGCCATGCCGGTGCCATGCCGTGCCATGCCGGTGCCATGCCGTGCCATGCCGTGCCATGCCGGTGCCATGCCGTGCCATGCCGGTGCCATGCCGTGCCATGCCATTCCATGCCATGCCGGTGCCATGCCGGTGCCATGCCGGTGCCATGCCATTCCATGTCATTCCATGCCATTCCATGCCATTCCATGCCGTGCCATGCCGGTGCCATGCCGTGCCATGCCGTGCCATGCCGGTGCCATGCCGGTGCCATGCCGTGCCATGCCGTGCCATGCCGGTGCCATGCCGGTGCCATGCCATTCCATGCCATTCCATGCCATTCCATGCCATTCCATGCCATTCCATGCCATTCCATGTCATTCCATGCCATTCCATGCCATTCCATGCCATTCCATGTCATTCCATGCCATTCCATGCCATTCCATGCCATTCCATGCCATTCCATGCCGTGCCATGCCGTGCCATGCCGTGCCATGCCGTGCCATGCCGTGCCATGCCGTGCCATGCCGTGCCATGCCGTGCCATGCCGGTGCCATGCCGTGCCATGCCGGTGCCATGCCGTGCCATGCCGTGCCATGCCGGTGCCATGCCGTGCCATGCCGTGCCATGCCGTGCCATGCCGGTGCCATGCCGTGCCATGCCGTGCCATGCCGGTGCCATGCCGTGCCATGCCGGTGCCATGCCGTGCCATGCCGTGCCATACCGGTGCCATGCCGTGCCATGCCGTGCCATGCCGGTGCCATGCCGTGCCATGCCGGTGCCATGCCGTGCCATGCCGTGCCATGCCGGTGCCATGCCGTGCCATGCCGGTGCCATGCCGTGCCATGCCGGTGCCATGCCGTGCCATGCCGTTGCCATGCCGTGCCATGCCGTGCCATGCCGTGCCATGCCGGTGCCATGCCATTCCATGTCATTCCATGCCATTCCATGCCGTGCCATGCCGGTGCCATGCCGTGCCATGCCGTGCCATGCCGGTGCCATGCGGGTGCCATGCCATTCCATGCCATTCCATGCCATTCCATGCCATTCCATGCCATTCCATGCCATTCCATGCCATTCCATGCCATTCCATGCCATTCCATGCCATTCCATGCCATTCCATGCCATTCCATGCCATTCCATGCCATTCCATGCCATTCCATGCCATTCCATGCCATTCCATGTCATTCCATGCCATTCCATGCCATTCCATGCCATTCCATGTCATTCCATGCCATTCCATGCCATTCCATGCCGTGCCATGCCGTGCCATGCCGTGCCATGCCGTGCCATGCCGTGCCATGCCGTGCCATGCCGTGCCATGCCGTGCCATGCCGTGCCATGCCGTGCCATGCCGTGCCATGCCGTGCCATGCCGGTGCCATGCCGTGCCATGCCGGTGCCATGCCGTGCCATGCCGTGCCATGCCGGTGCCATGCCGTGCCATGCCGTGCCATGCCACTCAATGCGGTGCCATGCCGTGCCATGCCGGTGCCATGCCGTGCCATGCCGGTGCCATGCCGTGCCATGCCGGTGCCATGCCGTGCCATGCCGGTGCCATGCCGTGCCATGCCGTGCCATGCCGGTGCCATGCCGGTGCCATGCCATTCCATGCCATTCCATGCCATTCCATGCCATTCCATGCCATTCCATGCCATTCCATGCCATTCCATGCCATTCCATGCCATTCCATGCCATTCCATGCCATTCCATGCCATTCCATGCCATTCCATGCCATTCCATGCCATTCCATGCCATTCCATGCCATTCCATGCCATTCCATGCCATTCCATGCCATTCCATGCCATTCCATGCCATTCCATGCCATTCCATGCCATTCCATGCCATTCCATGCCATTCCATGCCATTCCATGCCATTCCATGCCATTCCATGCCATTCCATGCCATTCCATGCCATTCCATGCCATTCCATGCCATTCCATGCCATTCCATGCCATTCCATGCCATTCCATGCCATTCCATGCCATTCCATGCCATTCCATGCCATTCCATGCCATTCCATGCCATTCCATGCCATTCCATGCCATTCCATGCCATTCCATGCCATTCCATGCCATTCCATGCCATTCCATGCCATTCCATGCCATTCCATGCCATTCCATGCCATTCCATGCCATTCCATGCCATTCCATGCCATTCCATGCCATTCCATGCCATTCCATGCCATTCCATGCCGTGCCATGCCGTGCCATGCCGTGCCATGCCGGTGCCATGCCGTGCCATGCCGGTGCCATGCCGTGCCATGCCGGTGCCATGCCGTGCCATGCCGGTGCCATGCCGTGCCATGCCGGTGCCATGCCGTGCCATGCCGGTGCCATGCCGTGCCATGCCGTGCCATGCCGGTGCCATGCCGTGCCATGCCGTGCCATGCCGGTGCCATGCCGTGCCATGCCGGTGCCATGCCGTGCCATGCCGGTGCCATGCCGTGCCATGCCGTGCCATGCCGGTGCCATGCCGTGCCATGCCGGTGCCATGCCGTGCCATGCCGGTGCCATGCCGTGCCATGCCGGTGCCATGCCGGTGCCATGCCGTGCCATGCCGGTGCCATGCCGTGCCATGCCGGTGCCATGCCGTGCCATGCCAGTGCCATGCCGTGCAATGCCGGTGCCATGCCGGTGCCATGCCGTGCCATGCCGTGCCATGCCGGTGCCATGCCGTGCCATGCCGTGCCATGCCGGTGCCATGCCGTGCCATGCCGTGCCATGCCGGTGCCATGCCGTGCCATGCCGGTGCCATGCCGGTGCCATGCCATTCCATGCCATTCCATGCCATTCCATGCCATTCCATGCCATTCCATGCCATTCCATGCCATTCCATGCCATTCCATGCCATTCCATGCCATTCCATGCCATTCCATGCCATTCCATGCCATTCCATGCCATTCCATGCCATTCCATGCCATTCCATGCCATTCCATGCCATTCCATGCCATTCCATGCCATTCCATGCCATTCCATGCCATTCCATGCCATTCCATGCCATTCAATGCCATTCCATGCCATTCAATGCCGTGCCATGCCGTGCCATGCGGTGCCATGCCATTCCATGCCATTCCATGCCGTGCCATGCGGTGCCATGCCATTCCATGCCATTCCATGCCATTCCATGCCATTCCATGCCATTCCATGCCATTCCATGCCATTCCATGCCATTCCATGCCACTCAATGCGGTGCCATGCCGTGCCATGCCGGTGCCATGCCGGTGCCATGCCGTGCCATGCCGGTGCCATGCCGTGCCATGCCGTGCCATGCCGTGCCATGCCGGTGCCATGCCGGTGCCATGCCATTCCATGTCATTCCATGCCATTCCATGTCATTCCATGCCGTGCCATGCCGGTGCCATGCCGTGCCATGCCGGTGCCATGCCGGTGCCATGCCATTCCATGCCATTCCATGCCATTCCATGCCATTCCATGCCATTCCATGCCATTCCATGCCATTCCATGCCATTCCATGCCATTCCATGCCATTCCATGCCATTCCATGCCATTCCATGCCATTCCATGCCATTCCATGCCATTCCATGCCATTCCATGCCATTCCATGCCATTCCATGCCATTCCATGCCATTCCATGCCATTCCATGCCATTCCATGCCATTCCATGCCATTCCATGCCATTCCATGCCATTCCATGCCATTCCATGCCATTCCATGCCATTCCATGCCATTCCATGCCATTCCATGCCATTCCATGCCATTCCATGCCATTCCATGCCATTCCATGCCATTCCATGCCATTCCATGCCATTCCATGCCATTCCATGCCATTCCATGCCATTCCATGCCATTCCATGCCATTCCATGCCATTCCATGCCATTCCATGCCATTCCATGCCGTGCCATGCCGTGCCATGCCGTGCCATGCCGGTGCCATGCCGTGCCATGCCGGTGCCATGCCGTGCCATGCCGTGCCATGCCGGTGCCATGCCGTGCCATGCCGTGCCATGCCGGTGCCATGCCGTGCCATGCCGTGCCATGCCGGTGCCATGCCGTGCCATGCCGTGCCATGCCGGTGCCATGCCGTGCCATGCCGGTGCCATGCCGTGCCATGCCGTGCCATGCCGGTGCCATGCCGGTGCCATGCCGGTGCCATGCCGGTGCCATGCCGGTGCCATGCCGGTGCCATGCCGGTGCCATGCCGGTGCCATGCCGGTGCCATGCCGGTGCCATGCCGGTGCCATGCCGGTGCCATGCCGTGCCATGCCGGTGCCATGCCGTGCCATGCCGGTGCCATGCCGTGCCATGCCGGTGCCATGCCGTGCCATGCCGGTGCCATGCCGTGCCATGCCGTGCCATGCCATTCCATGCCATTCCATGCCATTCCATGCCACTCAATGCGGTGCCATGCCGTGCCATGCCGGTGCCATGCCGTGCCATGCCGGTGCCATGCCGTGCCATGCCGGTGCCATGCCGTGCCATGCCGTGCCATGCCGTGCCATGCCGGTGCCATGCCGGTGCCATGCCATTCCATGTCATTCCATGCCATTCCATGCCATTCCATGCCATTCCATGCCATTCCATGCCATTCCATGCCATTCCATGCCATTCCATGCCATTCCATGCCATTCCATGCCATTCCATGCCATTCCATGCCATTCCATGCCATTCCATGCCATTCCATGCCATTCCATGGTATTCCATGCCATTCCATGCCATTCCATGACATTCCATGCCATTCCATGCCATTCCATGCCATTCCATGCCATTCCATGCCATTCCATGCCATTCCATGCCATTCCATGCCATTCCATGCCATTCCATGCCATTCCATGCCATTCCATGCCATTCCATGCCATTCCATGCCATTCCATGCCATTCCATGCCATTCCATGCCATTCCATGCCATTCCATGCCATTCCATGCCATTCCATGCCATTCCATGCCATTCCATGCCATTCCATGCCATTCCATGCCATTCAATGCCGTGCCATGCCGTGCCATGCCGTGCCATGCCGTGCCATGCCGGTGCCATGCCGTGCCATGCCGTGCCATGCCGTGCCATGCCGGTGCCATGCCGTGCCATGCCGGTGCCATGCCGTGCCATGCCGGTGCCATGCCGTGCAATGCCGGTGCCATGCCGGTGCCATGCCGTGCCATGCCGGTGCCATGCCGTGCCATGCCGGTGCCATGCCGTGCCATGCCGGTGCCATGCCGTGCCATGCCGGTGCCATGCCGGTGCCATGCCGTGCCATGCCGGTGCCATGCCGTGCCATGCCGTGCCATGCCGGTGCCATGCCGTGCCATGCCGGTGCCATGCCGTGCCATGCCGGTGCCATGCCGTGCCATGCCGTGCCATGCCGGTGCCATGCCGGTGCCATGCCGTGCCATGCCGGTGCCATGCCGTGCCATGCCGGTGCCATGCCGGTGCCATGCCGTGCCATGCCGGTGCCATGCCGGTGCCATGCCGGTGCCATGCCGGTGCCATGCCGTGCCATGCCGGTGCCATGCCGTGCCATGCCGGTGCCATGCCGTGCCATGCCGTGCCATGCCGGTGCCATGCCGTGCCATGCCGGTGCCATGCCGTGCCATGCCGGTGCCATGCCGTGCCATGCCGTGCCATGCCGGTGCCATGCCGTGCCATGCCGGTGCCATGCCGTGCCATGCCGTGCCATGCGGTGCCATGCCATTCCATGCCATTCCATGCCATTCCATGCCATTCCATGCCATTCCATGCCATTCCATGCCATTCCATGCCATTCCATGCCATTCCATGCCATTCCATGCCATTCCATGCCATTCCATGCCATTCCATGCCATTCCATGCCATTCCATGCCATTCAATGCCATTCCATGCCATTCAATGCCGTGCCATGCCGTGCCATGCGGTGCCATGCCATTCCATGCCATTCCATGCCATTCCATGCCATTCCATGCCATTCCATGCCATTCCATGCCATTCCATGCCATTCCATGCCATTCCATGCCATTCCATGCCATTCCATGCCATTCCATGCCATTCCATGCCATTCCATGCCATTCCATGCCATTCCATGCCATTCCATGCCATTCCATGCCATTCCATGCCATTCCATGCCATTCCATGCCATTCCATGCCATTCCATGCCATTCCATGCCATTCCATGCCATTCCATGCCATTCCATGCCATTCCATGCCATTCCATGCCATTCCATGCCATTCCATGCCATTCCATGCCATTCCATGCCATTCCATGCCATTCCATGCCATTCCATGCCATTCCATGCCGTTCCATGCCATTCCATGCCATTCCATGCCATTCCATGCCATTCCATGCCGTTCCATGCCGTTCCATGCCGTTCCATGCCGTTCCATGCCATTCCATGCCATTCCATGCCATTCCATGCCATTCCATGCCATTCCATGCCATTCCATGCCATTCCATGCCATTCCATGCCATTCCATGCCATTCCATGCCATTCCATGCCATTCCATGCCATTCCATGCCATTCCATGCCATTCCATGCCATTCCATGCCATTCCATGCCATTCCATGCCATTCCATGCCATTCCATGCCATTCCATGCCATTCCATGCCATTCCATGCCATTCCATGCCATTCCATGCCATTCCATGCCATTCCATGCCATTCCATGCCATTCCATGCCATTCCATGCCATTCCATGCCATTCCATGCCATTCCATGCCATTCCATGCCATTCCATGCCATTCCATGCCATTCCATGCCATTCCATGCCATTCCATGCCATTCCATGCCATTCCATGCCATTCCATGCCATTCCATGCCATTCCATGCCATTCCATGCCATTCCATGCCATTCCATGCCATTCCATGCCATTCCATGCCATTCCATGCCATTCCATGCCATTCCATGCCATTCCATGCCATTCCATGCCATTCCATGCCATTCCATGCCATTCCATGCCATTCCATGCCATTCCATGCCATTCCATGCCATTCCATGCCATTCCATGCCATTCCATGCCATTCCATGCCATTCAATGCCGTGCCATGCCGGTGCCATGCCGTGCTATGCCGGTGCCATGCCGGTGCCATGCCGGTGCCATGCCGTGCCATGCCGGTGCCATGCCGTGCCATGCCGTGCCATGCCGGTGCCATGCCGTGCCATGCCGGTGCCATGCCGTGCCATGCCGTGCCATGCCGGTGCCATGCCGGTGCCATGCCGTGCCATGCCGGTGCCATGCCGTGCCATGCCGTGCCATGCCGTGCCATGCCGTGCCATGCCGTGCCATGCCGGTGCCATGCCGTGCCATGCCGGTGCCATGCCGGTGCCATGCCATTCCATGTCATTCCATGCCATTCCATGCCATTCCATGCTATTCCATGCCATTCCATGCCATTCCATGCCATTCCATGCCATTCCATGCCATTCCATGCCATTCCATGCCATTCCATGCCATTCCATGCCATTCCATGCCATTCCATGCCATTCCATGCCATTCCATGCCATTCCATGCCATTCCATGCCATTCCATGCCATTCCGTGCCATTCCATGCCATTCCGTGCCATTCCGTGCCATTCCATGCCATTCCATGCCATTCCATGCCATTCCATGCCATTCCATGCCATTCCATGCCATTCCATGCCATTCCATGCCATTCCATGCCATTCCATGCCATTCCATGCCATTCCATGCCATTCCATGCCATTCCATGCCATTCCATGCCATTCCATGCCATTCCATGCCATTCCATGCCATTCCATGCCATTCCATGCCATTCCATGCCATTCCATGCCATTCCATGCCGTGCCATGCCGGTGCCATGCCATTCCATGCCATTCCATGCCATTCCATGCCATTCCATGCCATTCCATGCCATTCCATGCCATTCCATGCCATTCCATGCCATTCCATGCCATTCCATGCCATTCCATGCCATTCCATGCCATTCCATGCCATTCCATGCCATTCCATGCCATTCCATGCCATTCCATGCCATTCCATGCCATTCCATGCCATTCCATGCCATTCCATGCCATTCCATGCCATTCCATGCCATTCCATGCCATTCAATGCCGTGCCATGCCGTGCCATGCCGTGCCATGCCGGTGCCATGCCGTGCCATGCCGGTGCCATGCCGTGCCATGCCGGTGCCATGCCGTGCCATGCCGGTGCCATGCCGTGCCATGCCGTGCCATGCCGTGCCATGCCGGTGCCATGCCGTGCCATGCCGTGCCATGCCGGTGCCATGCCGGTGCCATGCCGTGCCATGCCGGTGCCATGCCGGTGCCATGCCGTGCCATGCCGTGCCATGCCGGTGCCATGCCGTGCCATGCCGGTGCCATGCCGTGCCATGCCGGTGCCATGCCGTGCCATGCCGGTGCCATGCCGGTGCCATGCCGTGCCATGCCGGTGCCATGCCGTGCCATGCCGGTGCCATGCCGTGCCATGCCGGTGCCATGCCGTGCCATGCCGGTGCCATGCCGTGCAATGCCGGTGCTATGCCGGTGCCATGCCGTGCCATGCCGGTGCCATGCCGTGCCATGCCGTGCCATGCCGGTGCCATGCCGTGCCATGCCGTGCCATGCCGTGCCATGCCGGTGCCATGCCGTGCCATGCCGGTGCCATGCCGGTGCCATGCCATTCCATGCCATTCCATGCCATTCCATGCCATTCCATGCCATTCCATGCCATTCCCTGCCATTCCATGCCATTCCATGCCATTCCATGCCATTCCATGCCATTCCATGCCATTCCATGCCATTCAATGCCATTCCATGCCATTCAATGCCGTGCCATGCCGTGCCATGCGGTGCCATGCCGGTGCCATGCCGTGCCATGCCGGTGCCATGCCGTGCCATGCCGTGCCATGCCGGTGCCATGCCGTGCCATGCCGGTGCCATGCCGTGCCATGCCGGTGCCATGCCGTGCCATGCCGTGCCATGCCGGTGCCATGCCGTGCCATGCCGTGCCATGCCGGTGCCATGCCGTGCCATGCCGGTGCCATGCCGTGCCATGCCGTGCCATGCCGGTGCCATGCCGTGCCATGCCGGTGCCATGCCGTGCCATGCCATTCCATGCCATGCCGGTGCCATGCCGGTGCCATGCCGGTGCCATGCCATTCCATGTCATTCCATGCCATTCCATGCCATTCCATGCCGTGCCATGCCGGTGCCATGCCGTGCCATGCCGTGCCATGCCGGTGCCATGCCGGTGCCATGCCGTGCCATGCCGTGCCATGCCGGTGCCATGCCGGTGCCATGCCATTCCATGCCATTCCATGCCATTCCATGCCATTCCATGCCATTCCATGCCATTCCATGTCATTCCATGCCATTCCATGCCATTCCATGCCATTCCATGTCATTCCATGCCATTCCATGCCATTCCATGCCGTGCCATGCCGTGCCATGCCGTGCCATGCCGTGCCATGCCGTGCCATGCCGTGCCATGCCGTGCCATGCCGTGCCATGCCGGTGCCATGCCGTGCCATGCCGGTGCCATGCCGTGCCATGCCGTGCCATGCCGGTGCCATGCCGTGCCATGCCGTGCCATGCCGTGCCATGCCGGTGCCATGCCGTGCCATGCCGTGCCATGCCGGTGCCATGCCGTGCCATGCCGGTGCCATGCCGTGCCATGCCGTGCCATACCGGTGCCATGCCGTGCCATGCCGTGCCATGCCGGTGCCATGCCGTGCCATGCCGGTGCCATGCCGTGCCATGCCGTGCCATGCCGGTGCCATGCCGTGCCATGCCGGTGCCATGCCGTGCCATGCCGGTGCCATGCCGTGCCATGCCGTTGCCATGCCGTGCCATGCCGTGCCATGCCGTGCCATGCCGGTGCCATGCCATTCCATGTCATTCCATGCCATTCCATGCCGTGCCATGCCGGTGCCATGCCGTGCCATGCCGTGCCATGCCGGTGCCATGCGGGTGCCATGCCATTCCATGCCATTCCATGCCATTCCATGCCATTCCATGCCATTCCATGCCATTCCATGCCATTCCATGCCATTCCATGCCATTCCATGCCATTCCATGCCATTCCATGCCATTCCATGCCATTCCATGCCATTCCATGCCATTCCATGCCATTCCATGCCATTCCATGTCATTCCATGCCATTCCATGCCATTCCATGCCATTCCATGTCATTCCATGCCATTCCATGCCATTCCATGCCGTGCCATGCCGTGCCATGCCGTGCCATGCCGTGCCATGCCGTGCCATGCCGTGCCATGCCGTGCCATGCCGTGCCATGCCGTGCCATGCCGTGCCATGCCGTGCCATGCCGGTGCCATGCCGTGCCATGCCGGTGCCATGCCGTGCCATGCCGTGCCATGCCGGTGCCATGCCGTGCCATGCCGTGCCATGCCACTCAATGCGGTGCCATGCCGTGCCATGCCGGTGCCATGCCGTGCCATGCCGGTGCCATGCCGTGCCATGCCGGTGCCATGCCGTGCCATGCCGGTGCCATGCCGTGCCATGCCGTGCCATGCCGGTGCCATGCCGGTGCCATGCCATTCCATGCCATTCCATGCCATTCCATGCCATTCCATGCCATTCCATGCCATTCCATGCCATTCCATGCCATTCCATGCCATTCCATGCCATTCCATGCCATTCCATGCCATTCCATGCCATTCCATGCCATTCCATGCCATTCCATGCCATTCCATGCCATTCCATGCCATTCCATGCCATTCCATGCCATTCCATGCCATTCCATGCCATTCCATGCCATTCCATGCCATTCCATGCCATTCCATGCCATTCCATGCCATTCCATGCCATTCCATGCCATTCCATGCCATTCCATGCCATTCCATGCCATTCCATGCCATTCCATGCCATTCCATGCCATTCCATGCCATTCCATGCCATTCCATGCCATTCCATGCCATTCCATGCCATTCCATGCCATTCCATGCCATTCCATGCCATTCCATGCCATTCCATGCCATTCCATGCCATTCCATGCCATTCCATGCCATTCCATGCCATTCCATGCCATTCCATGCCATTCCATGCCATTCCATGCCATTCCATGCCATTCCATGCCATTCCATGCCATTCCATGCCATTCCATGCCGTGCCATGCCGTGCCATGCCGTGCCATGCCGGTGCCATGCCGTGCCATGCCGGTGCCATGCCGTGCCATGCCGGTGCCATGCCGTGCCATGCCGGTGCCATGCCGTGCCATGCCGGTGCCATGCCGTGCCATGCCGGTGCCATGCCGTGCCATGCCGTGCCATGCCGGTGCCATGCCGTGCCATGCCGTGCCATGCCGGTGCCATGCCGTGCCATGCCGGTGCCATGCCGTGCCATGCCGGTGCCATGCCGTGCCATGCCGTGCCATGCCGGTGCCATGCCGTGCCATGCCGGTGCCATGCCGTGCCATGCCGGTGCCATGCCGTGCCATGCCGGTGCCATGCCGGTGCCATGCCGTGCCATGCCGGTGCCATGCCGTGCCATGCCGGTGCCATGCCGTGCCATGCCAGTGCCATGCCGTGCAATGCCGGTGCCATGCCGGTGCCATGCCGTGCCATGCCGTGCCATGCCGGTGCCATGCCGTGCCATGCCGTGCCATGCCGGTGCCATGCCGTGCCATGCCGTGCCATGCCGGTGCCATGCCGTGCCATGCCGGTGCCATGCCGGTGCCATGCCATTCCATGCCATTCCATGCCATTCCATGCCATTCCATGCCATTCCATGCCATTCCATGCCATTCCATGCCATTCCATGCCATTCCATGCCATTCCATGCCATTCCATGCCATTCCATGCCATTCCATGCCATTCCATGCCATTCCATGCCATTCCATGCCATTCCATGCCATTCCATGCCATTCCATGCCATTCCATGCCATTCCATGCCATTCCATGCCATTCAATGCCATTCCATGCCATTCAATGCCGTGCCATGCCGTGCCATGCGGTGCCATGCCATTCCATGCCATTCCATGCCGTGCCATGCGGTGCCATGCCATTCCATGCCATTCCATGCCATTCCATGCCATTCCATGCCATTCCATGCCATTCCATGCCATTCCATGCCATTCCATGCCACTCAATGCGGTGCCATGCCGTGCCATGCCGGTGCCATGCCGGTGCCATGCCGTGCCATGCCGGTGCCATGCCGTGCCATGCCGTGCCATGCCGTGCCATGCCGGTGCCATGCCGGTGCCATGCCATTCCATGTCATTCCATGCCATTCCATGTCATTCCATGCCGTGCCATGCCGGTGCCATGCCGTGCCATGCCGGTGCCATGCCGGTGCCATGCCATTCCATGCCATTCCATGCCATTCCATGCCATTCCATGCCATTCCATGCCATTCCATGCCATTCCATGCCATTCCATGCCATTCCATGCCATTCCATGCCATTCCATGCCATTCCATGCCATTCCATGCCATTCCATGCCATTCCATGCCATTCCATGCCATTCCATGCCATTCCATGCCATTCCATGCCATTCCATGCCATTCCATGCCATTCCATGCCATTCCATGCCATTCCATGCCATTCCATGCCATTCCATGCCATTCCATGCCATTCCATGCCATTCCATGCCATTCCATGCCATTCCATGCCATTCCATGCCATTCCATGCCATTCCATGCCATTCCATGCCATTCCATGCCATTCCATGCCATTCCATGCCATTCCATGCCATTCCATGCCATTCCATGCCATTCCATGCCATTCCATGCCATTCCATGCCATTCCATGCCATTCCATGCCATTCCATGCCATTCCATGCCATTCCATGCCATTCCATGCCATTCCATGCCATTCCATGCCGTGCCATGCCGTGCCATGCCGTGCCATGCCGGTGCCATGCCGTGCCATGCCGGTGCCATGCCGTGCCATGCCGTGCCATGCCGGTGCCATGCCGTGCCATGCCGTGCCATGCCGGTGCCATGCCGTGCCATGCCGTGCCATGCCGGTGCCATGCCGTGCCATGCCGGTGCCATGCCGTGCCATGCCGGTGCCATGCCGTGCCATGCCGTGCCATGCCGGTGCCATGCCGGTGCCATGCCGGTGCCATGCCGGTGCCATGCCGGTGCCATGCCGGTGCCATGCCGGTGCCATGCCGGTGCCATGCCGGTGCCATGCCGGTGCCATGCCGGTGCCATGCCGGTGCCATGCCGTGCCATGCCGGTGCCATGCCGTGCCATGCCGGTGCCATGCCGTGCCATGCCGGTGCCATGCCGTGCCATGCCGGTGCCATGCCGTGCCATGCCGTGCCATGCCATTCCATGCCATTCCATGCCATTCCATGCCATTCCATGCCATTCCATGCCACTCAATGCGGTGCCATGCCGTGCCATGCCGGTGCCATGCCGTGCCATGCCGGTGCCATGCCGTGCCATGCCGGTGCCATGCCGTGCCATGCCGTGCCATGCCGTGCCATGCCGGTGCCATGCCGGTGCCATGCCATTCCATGTCATTCCATGCCATTCCATGCCATTCCATGCCATTCCATGCCATTCCATGCCATTCCATGCCATTCCATGCCATTCCATGCCATTCCATGCCATTCCATGCCATTCCATGCCATTCCATGCCATTCCATGCCATTCCATGCCATTCCATGCCATTCCATGGTATTCCATGCCATTCCATGCCATTCCATGACATTCCATGCCATTCCATGCCATTCCATGCCATTCCATGCCATTCCATGCCATTCCATGCCATTCCATGCCATTCCATGCCATTCCATGCCATTCCATGCCATTCCATGCCATTCCATGCCATTCCATGCCATTCCATGCCATTCCATGCCATTCCATGCCATTCCATGCCATTCCATGCCATTCCATGCCATTCCATGCCATTCCATGCCATTCCATGCCATTCCATGCCATTCCATGCCATTCCATGCCATTCCATGCCATTCCATGCCATTCAATGCCGTGCCATGCCGTGCCATGCCGTGCCATGCCGTGCCATGCCGGTGCCATGCCGTGCCATGCCGTGCCATGCCGTGCCATGCCGGTGCCATGCCGTGCCATGCCGGTGCCATGCCGTGCCATGCCGGTGCCATGCCGTGCAATGCCGGTGCCATGCCGGTGCCATGCCGTGCCATGCCGGTGCCATGCCGTGCCATGCCGGTGCCATGCCGTGCCATGCCGGTGCCATGCCGTGCCATGCCGGTGCCATGCCGGTGCCATGCCGTGCCATGCCGGTGCCATGCCGTGCCATGCCGTGCCATGCCGGTGCCATGCCGTGCCATGCCGGTGCCATGCCGTGCCATGCCGGTGCCATGCCGTGCCATGCCGGTGCCATGCCGTGCCATGCCGTGCCATGCCGGTGCCATGCCGGTGCCATGCCGTGCCATGCCGGTGCCATGCCGTGCCATGCCGGTGCCATGCCGGTGCCATGCCGTGCCATGCCGGTGCCATGCCGGTGCCATGCCGGTGCCATGCCGGTGCCATGCCGTGCCATGCCGGTGCCATGCCGTGCCATGCCGGTGCCATGCCGTGCCATGCCGTGCCATGCCGGTGCCATGCCGTGCCATGCCGGTGCCATGCCGTGCCATGCCGGTGCCATGCCGTGCCATGCCGTGCCATGCCGGTGCCATGCCGTGCCATGCCGGTGCCATGCCGTGCCATGCCGTGCCATGCGGTGCCATGCCATTCCATGCCATTCCATGCCATTCCATGCCATTCCATGCCATTCCATGCCATTCCATGCCATTCCATGCCATTCCATGCCATTCCATGCCATTCCATGCCATTCCATGCCATTCCATGCCATTCCATGCCATTCCATGCCATTCCATGCCATTCAATGCCATTCCATGCCATTCAATGCCGTGCCATGCCGTGCCATGCGGTGCCATGCCATTCCATGCCATTCCATGCCATTCCATGCCATTCCATGCCATTCCATGCCATTCCATGCCATTCCATGCCATTCCATGCCATTCCATGCCATTCCATGCCATTCCATGCCATTCCATGCCATTCCATGCCATTCCATGCCATTCCATGCCATTCCATGCCATTCCATGCCATTCCATGCCATTCCATGCCATTCCATGCCATTCCATGCCATTCCATGCCATTCCATGCCATTCCATGCCATTCCATGCCATTCCATGCCATTCCATGCCATTCCATGCCATTCCATGCCATTCCATGCCATTCCATGCCATTCCATGCCATTCCATGCCATTCCATGCCATTCCATGCCATTCCATGCCATTCCATGCCGTTCCATGCCATTCCATGCCATTCCATGCCATTCCATGCCATTCCATGCCGTTCCATGCCGTTCCATGCCATTCCATGCCGTTCCATGCCATTCCATGCCATTCCATGCCATTCCATGCCATTCCATGCCATTCCATGCCATTCCATGCCATTCCATGCCATTCCATGCCATTCCATGCCATTCCATGCCATTCCATGCCATTCCATGCCATTCCATGCCATTCCATGCCATTCCATGCCATTCCATGCCATTCCATGCCATTCCATGCCATTCCATGCCATTCCATGCCATTCCATGCCATTCCATGCCATTCCATGCCATTCCATGCCATTCCATGCCATTCCATGCCATTCCATGCCATTCCATGCCATTCCATGCCATTCCATGCCATTCCATGCCATTCCATGCCATTCCATGCCATTCCATGCCATTCCATGCCATTCCATGCCATTCCATGCCATTCCATGCCATTCCATGCCATTCCATGCCATTCCATGCCATTCCATGCCATTCCATGCCATTCCATGCCATTCCATGCCATTCCATGCCATTCCATGCCATTCCATGCCATTCCATGCCATTCCATGCCATTCCATGCCATTCCATGCCATTCCATGCCATTCCATGCCATTCCATGCCATTCCATGCCATTCCATGCCATTCCATGCCATTCCATGCCATTCCATGCCATTCCATGCCATTCCATGCCATTCCATGCCATTCCATGCCATTCCATGCCATTCAATGCCGTGCCATGCCGGTGCCATGCCGTGCTATGCCGGTGCCATGCCGGTGCCATGCCGGTGCCATGCCGTGCCATGCCGGTGCCATGCCGTGCCATGCCGTGCCATGCCGGTGCCATGCCGTGCCATGCCGGTGCCATGCCGTGCCATGCCGTGCCATGCCGGTGCCATGCCGGTGCCATGCCATTCCATGCCATTCCATGCCATTCCATGCCATTCCATGCCATTCCATGCCATTCCATGCCATTCCATGCCATTCCATGCCATTCCATGCCATTCCATGCCATTCCATGCCATTCCATGCCATTCCATGCCATTCCATGCCATTCCATGCCATTCCATGCCATTCCATGCCATTCCATGCCATTCCATGCCATTCCATGCCATTCCATGCCATTCCATGCCATTCCATGCCATTCCATGCCATTCCATGCCATTCCATGCCATTCCATGCCATTCCATGCCATTCCATGCCATTCCATGCCATTCCATGCCATTCCATGCCATTCCATGCCATTCCATGCCATTCCATGCCATTCCATGCCATTCCATGCCATTCCATGCCATTCCATGCCATTCCATGCCATTCCATGCCGTGCCATGCCGTGCCATGCCGTGCCATGCCGGTGCCATGCCGTGCCATGCCGGTGCCATGCCGTGCCATGCCGTGCCATGCCGGTGCCATGCCGTGCCATGCCGTGCCATGCCGGTGCCATGCCGTGCCATGCCGTGCCATGCCGGTGCCATGCCGTGCCATGCCGGTGCCATGCCGTGCCATGCCGGTGCCATGCCGTGCCATGCCGTGCCATGCCGGTGCCATGCCGGTGCCATGCCGGTGCCATGCCGGTGCCATGCCGGTGCCATGCCGGTGCCATGCCGGTGCCATGCCGGTGCCATGCCGGTGCCATGCCGGTGCCATGCCGGTGCCATGCCGGTGCCATGCCGTGCCATGCCGGTGCCATGCCGTGCCATGCCGGTGCCATGCCGTGCCATGCCGGTGCCATGCCGTGCCATGCCGGTGCCATGCCGTGCCATGCCGTGCCATGCCATTCCATGCCATTCCATGCCATTCCATGCCATTCCATGCCATTCCATGCCACTCAATGCGGTGCCATGCCGTGCCATGCCGGTGCCATGCCGTGCCATGCCGGTGCCATGCCGTGCCATGCCGGTGCCATGCCGTGCCATGCCGTGCCATGCCGTGCCATGCCGGTGCCATGCCGGTGCCATGCCATTCCATGTCATTCCATGCCATTCCATGCCATTCCATGCCATTCCATGCCATTCCATGCCATTCCATGCCATTCCATGCCATTCCATGCCATTCCATGCCATTCCATGCCATTCCATGCCATTCCATGCCATTCCATGCCATTCCATGCCATTCCATGCCATTCCATGGTATTCCATGCCATTCCATGCCATTCCATGACATTCCATGCCATTCCATGCCATTCCATGCCATTCCATGCCATTCCATGCCATTCCATGCCATTCCATGCCATTCCATGCCATTCCATGCCATTCCATGCCATTCCATGCCATTCCATGCCATTCCATGCCATTCCATGCCATTCCATGCCATTCCATGCCATTCCATGCCATTCCATGCCATTCCATGCCATTCCATGCCATTCCATGCCATTCCATGCCATTCCATGCCATTCCATGCCATTCCATGCCATTCCATGCCATTCAATGCCGTGCCATGCCGTGCCATGCCGTGCCATGCCGTGCCATGCCGGTGCCATGCCGTGCCATGCCGTGCCATGCCGTGCCATGCCGGTGCCATGCCGTGCCATGCCGGTGCCATGCCGTGCCATGCCGGTGCCATGCCGTGCAATGCCGGTGCCATGCCGGTGCCATGCCGTGCCATGCCGGTGCCATGCCGTGCCATGCCGGTGCCATGCCGTGCCATGCCGGTGCCATGCCGTGCCATGCCGGTGCCATGCCGGTGCCATGCCGTGCCATGCCGGTGCCATGCCGTGCCATGCCGTGCCATGCCGGTGCCATGCCGTGCCATGCCGGTGCCATGCCGTGCCATGCCGGTGCCATGCCGTGCCATGCCGGTGCCATGCCGTGCCATGCCGTGCCATGCCGGTGCCATGCCGGTGCCATGCCGTGCCATGCCGGTGCCATGCCGTGCCATGCCGGTGCCATGCCGGTGCCATGCCGTGCCATGCCGGTGCCATGCCGGTGCCATGCCGGTGCCATGCCGGTGCCATGCCGTGCCATGCCGGTGCCATGCCGTGCCATGCCGGTGCCATGCCGTGCCATGCCGTGCCATGCCGGTGCCATGCCGTGCCATGCCGGTGCCATGCCGTGCCATGCCGGTGCCATGCCGTGCCATGCCGTGCCATGCCGGTGCCATGCCGTGCCATGCCGGTGCCATGCCGTGCCATGCCGTGCCATGCGGTGCCATGCCATTCCATGCCATTCCATGCCATTCCATGCCATTCCATGCCATTCCATGCCATTCCATGCCATTCCATGCCATTCCATGCCATTCCATGCCATTCCATGCCATTCCATGCCATTCCATGCCATTCCATGCCATTCCATGCCATTCCATGCCATTCAATGCCATTCCATGCCATTCAATGCCGTGCCATGCCGTGCCATGCGGTGCCATGCCATTCCATGCCATTCCATGCCATTCCATGCCATTCCATGCCATTCCATGCCATTCCATGCCATTCCATGCCATTCCATGCCATTCCATGCCATTCCATGCCATTCCATGCCATTCCATGCCATTCCATGCCATTCCATGCCATTCCATGCCATTCCATGCCATTCCATGCCATTCCATGCCATTCCATGCCATTCCATGCCATTCCATGCCATTCCATGCCATTCCATGCCATTCCATGCCATTCCATGCCATTCCATGCCATTCCATGCCATTCCATGCCATTCCATGCCATTCCATGCCATTCCATGCCATTCCATGCCATTCCATGCCATTCCATGCCGTGCCATGCCATTCCATGCCATTCCATGCCATTCCATGCCATTCCATGCCATTCCATGCCACTCAATGCGGTGCCATGCCGTGCCATGCCGGTGCCATGCCGTGCCATGCCGGTGCCATGCCGTGCCATGCCGGTGCCATGCCGTGCCATGCCGTGCCATGCCGTGCCATGCCGGTGCCATGCCGGTGCCATGCCATTCCATGTCATTCCATGCCATTCCATGCCATTCCATGCCATTCCATGCCATTCCATGCCATTCCATGCCATTCCATGCCATTCCATGCCATTCCATGCCATTCCATGCCATTCCATGCCATTCCATGCCATTCCATGCCATTCCATGCCATTCCATGCCATTCCATGGTATTCCATGCCATTCCATGCCATTCCATGACATTCCATGCCATTCCATGCCATTCCATGCCATTCCATGCCATTCCATGCCATTCCATGCCATTCCATGCCATTCCATGCCATTCCATGCCATTCCATGCCATTCCATGCCATTCCATGCCATTCCATGCCATTCCATGCCATTCCATGCCATTCCATGCCATTCCATGCCATTCCATGCCATTCCATGCCATTCCATGCCATTCCATGCCATTCCATGCCATTCCATGCCATTCCATGCCATTCCATGCCATTCCATGCCATTCAATGCCGTGCCATGCCGTGCCATGCCGTGCCATGCCGTGCCATGCCGGTGCCATGCCGTGCCATGCCGTGCCATGCCGTGCCATGCCGGTGCCATGCCGTGCCATGCCGGTGCCATGCCGTGCCATGCCGGTGCCATGCCGTGCAATGCCGGTGCCATGCCGGTGCCATGCCGTGCCATGCCGGTGCCATGCCGTGCCATGCCGGTGCCATGCCGTGCCATGCCGGTGCCATGCCGTGCCATGCCGGTGCCATGCCGGTGCCATGCCGTGCCATGCCGGTGCCATGCCGTGCCATGCCGTGCCATGCCGGTGCCATGCCGTGCCATGCCGGTGCCATGCCGTGCCATGCCGGTGCCATGCCGTGCCATGCCGGTGCCATGCCGTGCCATGCCGTGCCATGCCGGTGCCATGCCGGTGCCATGCCGTGCCATGCCGGTGCCATGCCGTGCCATGCCGGTGCCATGCCGGTGCCATGCCGTGCCATGCCGGTGCCATGCCGGTGCCATGCCGGTGCCATGCCGGTGCCATGCCGTGCCATGCCGGTGCCATGCCGTGCCATGCCGGTGCCATGCCGTGCCATGCCGTGCCATGCCGGTGCCATGCCGTGCCATGCCGGTGCCATGCCGTGCCATGCCGGTGCCATGCCGTGCCATGCCGTGCCATGCCGGTGCCATGCCGTGCCATGCCGGTGCCATGCCGTGCCATGCCGTGCCATGCGGTGCCATGCCATTCCATGCCATTCCATGCCATTCCATGCCATTCCATGCCATTCCATGCCATTCCATGCCATTCCATGCCATTCCATGCCATTCCATGCCATTCCATGCCATTCCATGCCATTCCATGCCATTCCATGCCATTCCATGCCATTCCATGCCATTCAATGCCATTCCATGCCATTCAATGCCGTGCCATGCCGTGCCATGCGGTGCCATGCCATTCCATGCCATTCCATGCCATTCCATGCCATTCCATGCCATTCCATGCCATTCCATGCCATTCCATGCCATTCCATGCCATTCCATGCCATTCCATGCCATTCCATGCCATTCCATGCCATTCCATGCCATTCCATGCCATTCCATGCCATTCCATGCCATTCCATGCCATTCCATGCCATTCCATGCCATTCCATGCCATTCCATGCCATTCCATGCCATTCCATGCCATTCCATGCCATTCCATGCCATTCCATGCCATTCCATGCCATTCCATGCCATTCCATGCCATTCCATGCCATTCCATGCCATTCCATGCCATTCCATGCCATTCCATGCCATTCCATGCCATTCCATGCCATTCCATGCCATTCCATGCCATTCCATGCCGTTCCATGCCATTCCATGCCATTCCATGCCATTCCATGCCATTCCATGCCGTTCCATGCCGTTCCATGCCATTCCATGCCGTTCCATGCCATTCCATGCCATTCCATGCCATTCCATGCCATTCCATGCCATTCCATGCCATTCCATGCCATTCCATGCCATTCCATGCCATTCCATGCCATTCCATGCCATTCCATGCCATTCCATGCCATTCCATGCCATTCCATGCCATTCCATGCCATTCCATGCCATTCCATGCCATTCCATGCCATTCCATGCCATTCCATGCCATTCCATGCCATTCCATGCCATTCCATGCCATTCCATGCCATTCCATGCCATTCCATGCCATTCCATGCCATTCCATGCCATTCCATGCCATTCCATGCCATTCCATGCCATTCCATGCCATTCCATGCCATTCCATGCCATTCCATGCCATTCCATGCCATTCCATGCCATTCCATGCCATTCCATGCCATTCCATGCCATTCCATGCCATTCCATGCCATTCCATGCCATTCCATGCCATTCCATGCCATTCCATGCCATTCCATGCCATTCCATGCCATTCCATGCCATTCCATGCCATTCCATGCCATTCCATGCCATTCCATGCCATTCCATGCCATTCCATGCCATTCCATGCCATTCCATGCCATTCCATGCCATTCCATGCCATTCCATGCCATTCCATGCCATTCCATGCCATTCCATGCCATTCCATGCCATTCAATGCCGTGCCATGCCGGTGCCATGCCGTGCTATGCCGGTGCCATGCCGGTGCCATGCCGGTGCCATGCCGTGCCATGCCGGTGCCATGCCGTGCCATGCCGTGCCATGCCGGTGCCATGCCGTGCCATGCCGGTGCCATGCCGTGCCATGCCGTGCCATGCCGGTGCCATGCCGGTGCCATGCCGTGCCATGCCGGTGCCATGCCGTGCCATGCCGTGCCATGCCGTGCCATGCCGTGCCATGCCGTGCCATGCCGGTGCCATGCCGTGCCATGCCGGTGCCATGCCGGTGCCATGCCATTCCATGTCATTCCATGCCATTCCATGCCATTCCATGCTATTCCATGCCATTCCATGCCATTCCATGCCATTCCATGCCATTCCATGCCATTCCATGCCATTCCATGCCATTCCATGCCATTCCATGCCATTCCATGCCATTCCATGCCATTCCATGCCATTCCATGCCATTCCATGCCATTCCATGCCATTCCATGCCATTCCGTGCCATTCCATGCCATTCCGTGCCATTCCGTGCCATTCCATGCCATTCCATGCCATTCCATGCCATTCCATGCCATTCCATGCCATTCCATGCCATTCCATGCCATTCCATGCCATTCCATGCCATTCCATGCCATTCCATGCCATTCCATGCCATTCCATGCCATTCCATGCCATTCCATGCCATTCCATGCCATTCCATGCCATTCCATGCCATTCCATGCCATTCCATGCCATTCCATGCCATTCCATGCCATTCCATGCCATTCCATGCCATTCCATGCCATTCCATGCCATTCCATGCCATTCCATGCCATTCCATGCCATTCCATGCCATTCCATGCCATTCCATGCCATTCCATGCCATTCCATGCCATTCCATGCCATTCCATGCCATTCCATGCCATTCCATGCCATTCCATGCCATTCCATGCCATTCCATGCCATTCCATGCCATTCCATGCCATTCCATGCCATTCCATGCCATTCCATGCCATTCCATGCCATTCCATGCCATTCCATGCCATTCCATGCCATTCCATGCCATTCCATGCCATTCCATGCCATTCCATGCCATTCCATGCCATTCCATGCCATTCCATGCCATTCCATGCCATTCCATGCCATTCCATGCCATTCCATGCCATTCCATGCCATTCCATGCCATTCCATGCCATTCCATGCCATTCCATGCCATTCCATGCCATTCAATGCCGTGCCATGCCGGTGCCATGCCGTGCCATGCCGTGCCATGCCGTGCCATGCCGGTGCCATGCCGTGCCATGCCGTGCCATGCCGGTGCCATGCCGTGCCATGCCGGTGCCATGCCGTGCCATGCCGGTGCCATGCCGGTGCCATGCCGTGCCATGCCGGTGCCATGCCGGTGCCATGCCGGTGCCATGCCGGTGCCATGCCGGTGCCATGCCGGTGCCATGCCGTGCCATGCCGGTGCCATGCCGTGCCATGCCGGTGCCATGCCGTGCCATGCCGGTGCCATGCCGTGCCATGCCGGTGCCATGCCGTGCCATGCCGTGCCATGCCGGTGCCATGCCGTGCCATGCCGGTGCCATGCCGTGCCATGCCGTGCCATGCCATTCCATGCCATTCCATGCCATTCCATGCCACTCAATGCGGTGCCATGCCGTGCCATGCCGGTGCCATGCCGTGCCATGCCGTGCCATGCCGGTGCCATGCCGTGCCATGCCGGTGCCATGCCGTGCCATGCCGGTGCCATGCCGGTGCCATGCCGTGCCATGCCGTGCCATGCCGTGCCATGCCGGTGCCATGCCGTGCCATGCCGGTGCCATGCCGTGCCATGCCGGTGCCATGCCGTGCCATGCCGGTGCCATGCCGTGCAATGCCGGTGCCATGCCGGTGCCATGCCGTGCCATGCCGGTGCCATGCCGTGCCATGCCGTGCCATGCCGGTGCCATGCCGTGCCATGCCGTGCCATGCCGGTGCCATGCCGTGCCATGCCGGTGCCATGCCGGTGCCATGCCATTCCATGCCATTCCATGCCATTCCATGCCATTCCATGCCATTCCATGCCATTCCATGCCATTCCATGCCATTCCATGCCATTCCATGCCATTCCATGCCATTCCATGCCATTCCCTGCCATTCCATGCCATTCCATGCCATTCCATGCCATTCCATGCCATTCCATGCCATTCAATGCCATTCCATGCCATTCAATGCCGTGCCATGCCGTGCCATGCGGTGCCATGCCGGTGCCATGCCGTGCCATGCCGGTGCCATGCCGTGCCATGCCGGTGCCATGCCGTGCCATGCCGGTGCCATGCCGTGCCATGCCGTGCCATGCCGGTGCCATGCCGTGCCATGCCGGTGCCATGCCGTGCCATGCCGGTGCCATGCCGTGCCATGCCGGTGCCATGCCGTGCCATGCCGGTGCCATGCCGTGCCATGCCGTGCCATGCCGGTGCCATGCCGTGCCATGCCGGTGCCATGCCGTGCCATGCCGGTGCCATGCCGTGCCATGCCGGTGCCATGCCGTGCCATGCCATTCCATGCCATTCCATGCCATTCCATGCCACTCAATGCGGTGCCATGCCGTGCCATGCCGGTGCCATGCCGTGCCATGCCGGTGCCATTCCGTGCCATGCCGGTGCCATGCCGGTGCCATGCCATTCCATGTCATTCCATGCCATTCCATGCCATTCCATGCCGTGCCATGCCGGTGCCATGCCGTGCCATGCCGTGCCATGCCGGTGCCATGCCGGTGCCATGCCATTCCATGCCATTCCATGCCATTCCATGCCACTCAATGCGGTGCCATGCCGTGCCATGCCGGTGCCATGCCGTGCCATGCCGTGCCATGCCGGTGCCATGCCGTGCCATGCCGGTGCCATGCCGGTGCCATGCCGTGCCATGCCGGTGCCATGCCGTGCCATGCCGTGCCATGCCGTGCCATGCCGGTGCCATGCCGGTGCCATGCCATTCCATGTCATTCCATGCCATTCCATGCCATTCCATGCCATTCCATGCCATTCCATGCCATTCCATGCCATTCCATGCCATTCCATGCCATTCCATGGTATTCCATGCCATTCCATGCCATTCCATGACATTCCATGCCATTGCATGCCATTCCATGCCATTCCATGCCATTCCATGCCATTCCATGCCATTCCATGCCATTCCATGCCATTCCATGCCATTCCATGCCATTCCATGCCATTCCATGCCATTCCATGCCATTCCATGCCATTCCATGCCATTCCATGCCATTCCATGCCATTCCATGCCATTCCATGCCATTCAATGCCGTGCCATGCCGTGCCATGCCGTGCCATGCCGTGCCATGCCGTGCCATGCCGGTGCCATGCCGTGCCATGCCGTGCCATGCCGTGCCATGCCGGTGCCATGCCGTGCCATGCCGGTGCCATGCCGTGCCATGCCGGTGCCATGCCGTGCCATGCCGGTGCCATGCCGTGCCATGCCGGTGCCATGCCGTGCAATGCCGGTGCCATGCCGGTGCCATGCCGTGCCATGCCGGTGCCATGCCGTGCCATGCCGGTGCCATGCCGTGCCATGCCGGTGCCATGCCGGTGCCATGCCGTGCCATGCCGGTGCCATGCCGTGCCATGCCGGTGCCATGCCGTGCCATGCCGTGCCATGCCGGTGCCATGCCGTGCCATGCCGGTGCCATGCCGTGCCATGCCGTGCCATGCCGGTGCCATGCCGGTGCCATGCCGTGCCATGCCGGTGCCATGCCGTGCCATGCCGGTGCCATGCCGTGCCATGCCGGTGCCATGCCGTGCCATGCCGGTGCCATGCCGGTGCCATGCCGGTGCCATGCCGTGCCATGCCGGTGCCATGCCGTGCCATGCCGGTGCCATGCCGTGCCATGCCGGTGCCATGCCGGTGCCATGCCGTGCCATGCCGGTGCCATGCCGTGCCATGCCGGTGCCATGCCGTGCCATGCCGGTGCCATGCCGTGCCATGCCGTGCCATGCCGGTGCCATGCCGTGCCATGCCGGTGCCATGCCGTGCCATGCCGGTGCCATGCCGTGCCATGCCATTCCATGCCATTCCATGCCATTCCATGCCATTCCATGCCACTCAATGCGGTGCCATGCCGTGCCATGCCGGTGCCATGCCGTGCCATGCCGGTGCCATGCCGTGCCATGCCGTGCCATGCCGGTGCCATGCCGTGCCATGCCGTGCCATGCCGTGCCATGCCAGTGCCATGCCGGTGCCATGCCATTCCATGCCATTCCATGCCATTCCATGCCATTCCATGCCATTCCATGCCATTCCATGCCATTCCATGCCATTCCATGCCATTCCATGCCATTCCATGCCATTCCATGCCATTCCATGCCATTCCATGCCATTCCATGCCATTCCATGCCATTCCAGGCCATTCCATGCCATTCCATGCCATTCCATGCCATTCCATGCCATTCCATGCCATTCCATGCCATTCCATGCCATTCCATGCCATTCCATGCCATTCCATGCCATTCCATGCCATTCCATGCCATTCCATGCCATTCCATGCCATTCCATGCCATTCCATGCCATTCCATGCCATTCCATGCCATTCCATGCCATTCCATGCCATTCCATGCCATTCCATGCCATTCCATGCCATTTCATGCCATTCCATGCCATTCCATGCCATTCCATGCCATTCCATGCCATTCCATGCCATTCCATGCCATTCCATGCCATTCCATGCCATTCCATGCCATTCCATGCCATTCCATGCCATTCCATGCCATTCCATGCCATTCCATGCCATTCCATGCCATTCCATGCCATTCCATGCCATTCCATGCCATTCCATGCCATTCAATGCCATTCCATGCCATTCAATGCCGTGCCATGCCGTGCCATGCGGTGCCATGCCATTCCATGCCATTCCATGCCGTGCCATGCGGTGCCATGCCATTCCATGCCATTCCATGCCATTCCATGCCATTCCATGCCATTCCATGCCATTCCATGCCATTCCATGCCATTCCATGCCATTCCATGCCATTCCATGCCATTCCATGCCATTCCATGCCATTCCATGCCATTCCATGCCATTCCATGCCATTCCATGCCATTCCATGCCATTCCATGCCATTCCATGCCATTCCATGCCATTCCATGCCATTCCATGCCATTCCATGCCATTCCATGCCATTCCATGCCATTCCATGCCATTCCATGCCATTCCATGCCATTCCATGCCGTTCCATGCCGTTCCATGCCGTTCCATGCCGTTCCATGCCGTTCCATGCCATTCCATGCCATTCCATGCCATTCCATGCCATTCCATGCCATTCCATGCCATTCCATGCCATTCCATGCCATTCCATGCCATTCCATGCCATTCCATGCCATTCCATGCCATTCCATGCCATTCCATGCCATTCCATGCCATTCCATGCCATTCCATGCCATTCCATGCCATTCCATGCCATTCCATGCCATTCCATGCCATTCCATGCCATTCCATGCCATTCCATGCCATTCCATGCCATTCCATGCCATTCCATGCCATTCCATGCCATTCCATGCCATTCCATGCCATTCCATGCCATTCCATGCCATTCCATGCCATTCCATGCCGTGCCATGCCGTGCCATGCCGTGCCATGCCGTGCCATGCCGGTGCCATGCCGTGCCATGCCGGTGCCATGCCGTGCCATGCCGGTGCCATGCCGTGCCATGCCGTGCCATGCCGGTGCCATGCCGTGCCATGCCGGTGCCATGCCGGTGCCATGCCGTGCCATGCCGGTGCCATGCCGTGCCATGCCGGTGCCATGCCGTGCCATGCCGGTGCCATGCCCTGCCATGCCGGTGCCATGCCGTGCCATGCCGGTGCCATGCCGGTGCCATGCCGGTGCCATGCCGTACCATGCCGGTGCCATGCCGTGCCATGCCGGTGCCATGCCGTGCCATGCCGTGCCATGCCGGTGCCATGCCGGTGCCATGCCATTCCATGTCATTCCATGCCATTCCATGCCATTCCATGCCATTCCATGCCATTCCATGCCATTCCATGCCATTCCATGCCATTCCATGCCATTCCATGCCATTCCATGCCATTCCATGCCATTCCATGCCATTCCATGCCATTCCATGCCATTCCATGCCATTCCATGCCATTCAATGCCATTCCATGCCATTCAATGCCGTGCCATGCCGTGCCATGCGGTGCCATGCCATTCCATGCCATTCCATGCCATTCCATGCCATTCCATGCCATTCCATGCCATTCCATGCCATTCCATGCCATTCCATGCCATTCCATGCCATTCCATGCCATTCCATGCCATTCAATGCCATTCCATGCCATTCAATGCCGTGCCATGCCGTGCCATGCGGTGCCATGCCATTCCATGCCATTCCATGCCATTCCATGCCATTCCATGCCATTCCATGCCATTCCATGCCATTCCATGCCATTCCATGCCATTCCATGCCATTCCATGCCATTCCATGCCATTCCATGCCATTCCATGCCATTCCATGCCATTCCATGCCATTCCATGCCATTCCATGCCATTCCATGCCATTCCATGCCATTCCATGCCATTCCATGCCATTCCATGCCATTCCATGCCATTCCATGCCATTCCATGCCATTCCATGCCATTCCATGCCATTCCATGCCATTCCATGCCATTCCATGCCATTCCATGCCATTCCATGCCATTCCATGCCATTCCATGCCATTCCATGCCATTCCATGCCATTCCATGCCATTCCATGCCATTCCATGCCGTTCCATGCCATTCCATGCCATTCCATGCCATTCCATGCCATTCCATGCCGTTCCATGCCGTTCCATGCCATTCCATGCCATTCCATGCCATTCCATGCCATTCCATGCCATTCCATGCCATTCCATGCCATTCCATGCCATTCCATGCCATTCCATGCCATTCCATGCCATTCCATGCCATTCCATGCCATTCCATGCCATTCCATGCCATTCCATGCCATTCCATGCCATTCCATGCCATTCCATGCCATTCCATGCCATTCCATGCCATTCCATGCCATTCCATGCCATTCCATGCCATTCCATGCCATTCCATGCCATTCCATGCCATTCCATGCCATTCCATGCCATTCCATGCCATTCCATGCCATTCCATGCCATTCCATGCCATTCCATGCCGTGCCATGCCGGTGCCATGCCGTGCCATGCCGGTGCCATGCCGTGCCATGCCGTGCCATGCCGTGCCATGCCGTGCCATGCCGTGCCATGCCGTGCCATGCCGGTGCCATGCCGTGCCATGCCGGTGCCATGCCGGTGCCATGCCGTGCCATGCCGGTGCCATGCCGTGCCATGCCGGTGCCATGCCGGTGCCATGCCGGTGCCATGCCGTGCCATGCCGGTGCCATGCCGTGCCATGCCGGTGCCATGCCGTGCCATGCCATTCCATGCCATTCCATGCCATTCCATGCCATTCCATGCCACTCAATGCGGTGCCATGCCGTGCCATGCCGGTGCCATGCCGTGCCATGCCGGTGCCATGCCGTGCCATGCCGGTGCCATGCCGTGCCATGCCGGTGCCATGCCGTGCCATGCCGGTGCCATGCCGTGCCATGCCGTGCCATGCCGTGCCATGCCGTGCCATGCCGGTGCCATGCCGGTGCCATGCCATTCCATGTCATTCCATGCCATTCCATGCCATTCCATGCCGTGCCATGCCGGTGCCATGCCGTGCCATGCCGTGCCATGCCATTCCATGCCATTCCATGCCATTCCATGCCATTCCATGCCATTCCATGCCATTCCATGCCATTCCATGCCATTCCATGCCATTCCATGCCATTCCATGCCATTCCATGCCATTCCATGCCATTCCATGCCATTCCATGCCATTCCATGCCATTCCATGCCATTCCATGCCATTCCATGCCATTCCATGCCATTCCATGCCATTCCATGCCATTCCATGCCATTCCATGCCATTCCATGCCATTCCATGCCATTCCATGCCATTCCATGCCATTCCATGCCATTCCATGCCATTCCATGCCATTCCATGCCATTCCATGCCATTCCATGCCATTCCATGCCATTCCATGCCATTCCATGCCATTCCATGCCATTCCATGCCATTCCATGCCATTCCATGCCATTCCATGCCATTCCATGCCATTCCATGCCATTCCATGCCATTCCATGCCATTCCATGCCATTCCATGCCATTCCATGCCATTCCATGCCATTCCATGCCATTCCATGCCATTCCATGCCATTCCATGCCATTCCATGCCATTCCATGCCATTCCATGCCATTCCATGCCATTCAATGCCATTCCATGCCATTCAATGCCGTGCCATGCCGTGCCATGCGGTGCCATGCCATTCCATGCCATTCCATGCCGTGCCATGCGGTGCCATGCCATTCCATGCCATTCCATGCCATTCCATGCCATTCCATGCCATTCCATGCCATTCCATGCCATTCCATGCCATTCCATGCCATTCCATGCCATTCCATGCCATTCCATGCCATTCCATGCCATTCCATGCCATTCCATGCCATTCCATGCCATTCCATGCCATTCCATGCCATTCCATGCCATTCCATGCCGTTCCATGCCGTTCCATGCCGTTCCATGCCGTTCCATGCCATTCCATGCCATTCCATGCCATTCCATGCCATTCCATGCCATTCCATGCCATTCCATGCCGTTCCATGCCATTCCATGCCATTCCATGCCATTCCATGCCATTCCATGCCATTCCATGCCATTCCATGCCATTCCATGCCATTCCATGCCATTCCATGCCATTCCATGCCATTCCATGCCATTCCATGCCATTCCATGCCATTCCATGCCATTCCATGCCATTCCATGCCATTCCATGCCATTCCATGCCATTCCATGCCATTCCATGCCATTCCATGCCATTCCATGCCATTCCATGCCATTCCATGCCATTCCATGCCATTCCATGCCATTCCATGCCATTCCATGCCATTCCATGCCATTCCATGCCATTCCATGCCATTCCATGCCATTCCATGCCATTCCATGCCATTCCATGCCATTCCATGCCATTCCATGCCATTCCATGCCATTCCATGCCATTCCATGCCATTCCATGCCATTCCATGCCATTCCATGCCATTCCATGCCATTCCATGCCATTCCATGCCATTCCATGCCATTCCATGCCATTCCATGCCATTCCATGCCATTCCATGCCATTCCATGCCATTCCATGCCATTCCATGCCATTCCATGCCATTCAATGCCATTCCATGCCATTCAATGCCGTGCCATGCCATTCCATGCCATTCCATGCCATTCCATGCCATTCCATGCCATTCCATGCCATTCCATGCCATTCCATGCCATTCCATGCCATTCCATGCCATTCCATGCCATTCCATGCCATTCCATGCCATTCCATGCCATTCCATGCCATTCCATGCCATTCCATGCCATTCCATGCCATTCCATGCCATTCCATGCCATTCCATGCCATTCCATGCCATTCCATGCCATTCCATGCCATTCCATGCCATTCCATGCCATTCCATGCCATTCCATGCCATTCCATGCCATTCCATGCCATTCCATGCCATTCCATGCCATTCCATGCCATTCCATGCCATTCCATGCCGTTCCATGCCGTTCCATGCCGTTCCATGCCATTCCATGCCATTCCATGCCATTCCATGCCATTCCATGCCATTCCATGCCATTCCATGCCATTCCATGCCATTCCATGCCATTCCATGCCATTCCATGCCATTCCATGCCATTCCATGCCATTCCATGCCATTCCATGCCATTCCATGCCATTCCATGCCATTCCATGCCATTCCATGCCGTGCCATGCCGTGCCATGCCGTGCCATGCCGTGCCATGCCGGTGCCATGCCGTGCCATGCCGTGCCATGCCGGTGCCATGCCGTGCCATGCCGGTGCCATGCCGTGCCATGCCGTGCCATGCCGGTGCCATGCCGGTGCCATGCCATTCCATGTCATTCCATGCCATTCCATGCCATTCCATGCCATTCCATGCCATTCCATGCCATTCCATGCCATTCCATGCCATTCCATGCCATTCCATGCCATTCCATGCCATTCCATGCCATTCCATGCCATTCCATGCCATTCCATGCCATTCCATGCCATTCCATGCCATTCCATGCCATTCCATGCCATTCCATGCCATTCCATGCCATTCCATGCCATTCCATGCCATTCCATGCCATTCCATGCCATTCCATGCCATTCCATGCCATTCCATGCCATTCCATGCCATTCCATGCCATTCCATGCCATTCCATGCCATTCCATGCCATTCCATGCCATTCCATGCCATTCCATGCCATTCCATGCCATTCCATGCCATTCCATGCCATTCCATGCCATTCCATGCCATTCCATGCCATTCCATGCCATTCCATGCCATTCCATGCCATTCCATGCCATTCCATGCCATTCCATGCCATTCCATGCCATTCAATGCCATTCCATGCCATTCAATGCCGTGCCATGCCATTCCATGCCATTCCATGCCATTCCATGCCATTCCATGCCATTCCATGCCATTCCATGCCATTCCATGCCATTCCATGCCATTCCATGCCATTCCATGCCATTCCATGCCATTCCATGCCATTCCATGCCATTCCATGCCATTCCATGCCATTCCATGCCATTCCATGCCATTCCATGCCATTCCATGCCATTCCATGCCATTCCATGCCATTCCATGCCATTCCATGCCATTCCATGCCATTCCATGCCATTCCATGCCATTCCATGCCATTCCATGCCATTCCATGCCATTCCATGCCATTCCATGCCATTCCATGCCATTCCATGCCATTCCATGCCATTCCATGCCATTCCATGCCATTCCATGCCGTTCCATGCCGTTCCATGCCGTTCCATGCCATTCCATGCCATTCCATGCCATTCCATGCCATTCCATGCCATTCCATGCCATTCCATGCCATTCCATGCCATTCCATGCCATTCCATGCCATTCCATGCCATTCCATGCCATTCCATGCCATTCCATGCCATTCCATGCCATTCCATGCCATTCCATGCCATTCCATGCCATTCCATGCCATTCCATGCCGTGCCATGCCGTGCCATGCCGTGCCATGCCGTGCCATGCCGGTGCCATGCCGTGCCATGCCGTGCCATGCCGGTGCCATGCCGTGCCATGCCGGTGCCATGCCGTGCCATGCCGTGCCATGCCGGTGCCATGCCGGTGCCATGCCATTCCATGTCATTCCATGCCATTCCATGCCATTCCATGCCATTCCATGCCATTCCATGCCATTCCATGCCATTCCATGCCATTCCATGCCATTCCATGCCATTCCATGCCATTCCATGCCATTCCATGCCATTCCATGCCATTCCATGCCATTCCATGCCATTCCATGCCATTCCATGCCATTCCATGCCATTCCATGCCATTCCATGCCATTCCATGCCATTCCATGCCATTCCATGCCATTCCATGCCATTCCATGCCATTCCATGCCATTCCATGCCATTCCATGCCATTCCATGCCATTCCATGCCATTCCATGCCATTCCATGCCATTCCATGCCATTCCATGCCATTCCATGCCATTCCATGCCATTCCATGCCATTCCATGCCATTCCATGCCATTCCATGCCATTCCATGCCATTCCATGCCATTCCATGCCATTCCATGCCATTCCATGCCATTCCATGCCATTCCATGCCATTCCATGCCATTCCATGCCATTCCATGCCATTCCATGCCATTCCATGCCATTCCATGCCATTCCATGCCATTCCATGCCATTCCATGCCATTCCATGCCATTCCATGCCATTCCATGCCATTCCATGCCATTCCATGCCATTCCATGCCATTCCATGCCATTCCATGCCATTCCATGCCATTCCATGCCATTCCATGCCATTCCATGCCATTCCATGCCATTCCATGCCATTCCATGCCATTCCATGCCATTCCATGCCATTCCATGCCATTCCATGCCGTTCCATGCCGTTCCATGCCATTCCATGCCATTCCATGCCATTCCATGCCATTCCATGCCATTCCATGCCATTCCATGCCATTCAATGCCATTCCATGCCATTCAATGCCGTGCCATGCCGTGCCATGCGGTGCCATGCCATTCCATGCCATTCCATGCCGTGCCATGCGGTGCCATGCCATTCCATGCCATTCCATGCCATTCCATGCCATTCCATGCCATTCCATGCCATTCCATGCCATTCCATGCCATTCCATGCCATTCCATGCCATTCCATGCCATTCCATGCCATTCCATGCCATTCCATGCCATTCCATGCCATTCCATGCCATTCCATGCCATTCCATGCCATTCCATGCCATTCCATGCCATTCCATGCCATTCCATGCCATTCCATGCCATTCCATGCCATTCCATGCCATTCCATGCCATTCCATGCCATTCCATGCCATTCCATGCCATTCCATGCCATTCCATGCCATTCCATGCCATTCCATGCCATTCCATGCCATTCCATGCCATTCCATGCCATTCCATGCCATTCCATGCCATTCCATGCCATTCCATGCCATTCCATGCCATTCCATGCCATTCCATGCCATTCCATGCCATTCCATGCCATTCCATGCCATTCCATGCCATTCCATGCCATTCCATGCCATTCCATGCCATTCCATGCCATTCCATGCCATTCCATGCCATTCCATGCCATTCCATGCCATTCCATGCCATTCCATGCCATTCCATGCCATTCCATGCCGTGCCATGCCGGTGCCATGCCGTGCCATGCCGGTGCCATGCCGTGCCATGCCGTGCCATGCCGTGCCATGCCGTGCCATGCCGTGCCATGCCGGTGCCATGCCGTGCCATGCCGGTGCCATGCCGGTGCCATGCCGTGCCATGCCGGTGCCATGCCGTGCCATGCCGGTGCCATGCCGTGCCATGCCGGTGCCATGCCGGTGCCATGCCGGTGCCATGCCGTGCCATGCCGGTGCCATGCCGTGCCATGCCGGTGCCATGCCGTGCCATGCCGGTGCCATGCCGTGCCATGCCATTCCATGCCATTCCATGCCACTCAATGCGGTGCCATGCCGTGCCATGCCGGTGCCATGCCGTGCCATGCCGGTGCCATGCCGTGCCATGCCGGTGCCATGCCGTGCCATGCCGTGCCATGCCGTGCCATGCCGGTGCCATGCCGGTGCCATGCCATTCCATGTCATTCCATGCCATTCCATGCCATTCCATGCCGTGCCATGCCGGTGCCATGCCGTGCCATGCCGTGCCATGCCATTCCATGCCATTCCATGCCATTCCATGCCATTCCATGCCATTCCATGCCATTCCATGCCATTCCATGCCATTCCATGCCATTCCATGCCATTCCATGCCATTCCATGCCATTCCATGCCATTCCATGCCATTCCATGCCATTCCATGCCATTCCATGCCATTCCATGCCATTCCATGCCATTCCATGCCATTCCATGCCATTCCATGCCATTCCATGCCATTCCATGCCATTCCATGCCATTCCATGCCATTCCATGCCATTCCATGCCATTCCATGCCATTCCATGCCATTCCATGCCATTCCATGCCATTCCATGCCATTCCATGCCATTCCATGCCATTCCATGCCATTCCATGCCATTCCATGCCATTCCATGCCATTCCATGCCATTCCATGCCATTCCATGCCATTCCATGCCATTCCATGCCATTCCATGCCATTCCATGCCATTCCATGCCATTCCATGCCATTCAATGCCATTCCATGCCATTCCATGCCATTCCATGCCATTCCATGCCATTCCATGCCATTCCATGCCATTCCATGCCATTCCATGCCATTCCATGCCATTCAATGCCGTGCCATGCCGGTGCCATGCCGTGCCATGCCGTGCCATGCCGGTGCCATGCCGGTGCCATGCCGTGCCATGCCGGTGCCATGCCGTGCCATGCCGTGCCATGCCGTGCCATGCCGTGCCATGCCGTGCCATGCCGGTGCCATGCCGGTGCCATGCCATTCCATGCCATTCCATGCCATTCCATGCCATTCCATGCCATTCCATGCCATTCCATGCCATTCCATGCTATTCCATGCCATTCCATGCCATTCCATGCCATTCCATGCCATTCCATGCCATTCCATGCCATTCCATGCCATTCCATGCCATTCCATGCCATTCCATGCCATTCCATGCCATTCCATGCCATTCCATGCCATTCCATGCCATTCCATGCCATTCCATGCCATTCCATG